>JASANC010002442.1:0-17043 GCA_030248135.1 Theristus sp. LFF4_11 | reverse complement strand
CCGCAATCGTCCCGCGCCGCAGTTGTCCCAGGCCGCAATCCTCCCAGACCGCAATCGCCCCGGGCCGCAATCTTCCAGGCCGCGATTGTCCAGGCCGCGATGCTCCGGCCGCTATCGTCCCGGCCGCAATCCTTCAGGCCGCTATACTTCGGCCGCAAAAGACCATTTGCCTCACAAATGCTCGCACATCAAAAATAAAAAAAAGTATAAAAAAAGATTAAATTTCTTTTTTTGAACTTGACATTCAGGCAAAACCACCAGCCAATCAGCTAATACTACAAATTATCCAGGACGACTATAGGTTCCTAATCCTAAACCTAATCCTAATCCTAAGCGAAGCCTTTTGGTTAAGGTGAAAATGTTGCTTGCAATGAGTCATTGTAGGTTCCTAATCCTAAACCTAAGCCAAGCCTTTTTGATAAGGTGAAATTGATCATTTTCACCTTATCAAAAAGGCTTGGATTAGGATTAGGTTTAGGAACCTACGACTCATTGCAAGCAACATTTTTCACCTTATCCAAAAGGCTTGGCTTTGGATTAGGAACCTACAACGACTCATTGCAAGCAACCTCAGATCAAAAATCACTTTTAAGAATGTATACAAATCGTTGGGCCATTCATTTTGTGTTGGGCCACTTATTTTGTGTAGGGCCATTCATTTTGCGATGGGCCATACATTTTGTCTTGGGCCACGGTTGTTTGTTAAACAAAAATGAAAATTTAAAAAAAGTGAATAAAAAAACAAAAATGGCGATTTTTTCATTCGAAAAATTTTCCTCTAATATGCTCTGTAAACCGCAATTTTGGCACAATTTTTCGAAAGTTCAACAAAAATTTTCTTTGATATTACCTCGTAAAACCTTTCGCAGTCGATTTTGGACCGTTTTACCGACTGATTTCAGGCTTCAACAACATCTGCGATGAAGTTTTTGAGCGTCCCAAAGGTTGGCTTACCATTTCCGATGCAGATAAGGTGACGATTCAACTCGCAATCTAAATTTGAGCGTCCGAGCTGCTCCGTTTGCAAGCGTTACGTTGTCTGGTTGCTGTTTCGTGTCCTGCCGTCGCGACACATCATCAGAATTGATCGAATTTCAAGCCGGTATGTGTATTTTCACTTGGGCTGTGGACAATTAGTGACGTTATGGGAGTCAAAACACAAGAAGAGGTATGGTAGTGCTGGTATGGTCAAAACACGACGGACCAAATGGCTAGTGCCCAGCCCAGCCAGTAGCTGGGTGGCAATGTGTTGTTTTCGGCTTGTACCGACCGGTTTTTGTATTGGTCGCCTTGTCTCAAATACAAATTTTTTTCTGGCGAAAAAACAAGTCAAATAGAAAGGCAAATTTTCATTTCAAACCAGTCTTTTTTCTTACTTACAAACTCACTACTTGTTGTCGTTATCCCACAAACTGTAACTTTCATGATGACTTCTTCAGCGCAACCATCTGACGAACAGCAAAAACTGGTGACCACTCCTTCACGTGACGATACTAGAGAAAAAATAAACAAAAAGTCGGGAGTTCACTTTGGCTGTCTGTTGTTTTCACTACTACACTTTTCACTTTATATTTTATTTTGTATAGTGACTCTTCGGATGTGCCTCCTGATACTGCACGTGGCCACTGGGCAGGAGAATTGGAATTCATTTTGGCGTGCATGGGCTATGCCATTGGTCTTGGCAACCTTTGGCGATTTCCGTATGTCTGCTACGCAAACGGCGGCGGTAAATTGCTTGTGTTTAAAACCAACAAACACAAGAACAAACTCAGCCAAACGTGCTGCAAAGTTTTGAAAGGCGCCTGAAAAAATAAAAGATTCTACGCCTATGTATTTGCTCGTTCTCACTTCAAAACGTCTTACAGGTAACTGTTTCACCAGTAAGAAAACAAAAAAGTGAACCTTCATAAACTAGTTCTGCCGTATAAACGCGGCAATTTTTTGGCGAATTGGATTTGTTGCCTTGGCGCCCTGGGACACCCGATCCCGTTTAGTGAAGGCTTGGAAACGGGGTAGGCCTTACATGCAAGATTCTGCAGTAATTGGTGTTGAAGGGGCATTCCTGGTTCCATATCTTCTGGCTGTGCTTGGCATCGGAGTACCAACGTTCTACATGGAGCTATCAATTGGCCAGTATTCCAGTTACGGTCCTAACATGGTGTTCCGTTTGATATCGCCTATTTTTCGAGGTCAGAAAAAGTTAAGACTAGTTGATTTGCACAGCTGCTTCAAAATGCAACATTGTTTCAAAATGAAGTATTTCAATTGCTCGTGCATCAGGCGTTGGTTGGGGCATGGTCACAGTGGCGTTCCTTGTGTGCATCTACTACAACTTAATAATTGCTTGGTGTTTTATTTATCTGCTCGATCTGTTCGTTAAACTATTCATCGATCAAGCTGTCCGTTGGGACACCTGCGCTGGCGAATGGAATACTGAAAGTAAAGGGCTTTTGCACCTTTGCAACCTATTTCTTCAGTTTTCATTGAAATTTAGACATGTTGCGTCATATCATTTCCAATCAACAGAATGTTGGACGCTGCTTGAAGATGACAAGTGCCTTGACAAAAACAAGACCATGTGTCAACCAGACTATTGCACTAAGGAGATGCAGAAGACGCAAAACTGCTGTCAATGGTACAACAAAAAGTGTCGCCCGGACATTTACCACATGTGGTCAATAGACGCCAGGCCCGAACTAGACATCAAAAATTGTGCTCGCACATCGGTGCCGTCGTCTCGAATAATAAATTGCAGTGTAGGTTTTGACTTCTGTGTGTGGGAAGTTTTTTTTAAACCATCGTTAATCCGCACTATCTTTTTCGTGACTTTCAGTACGATGGTAACTCATACGATGTGAGCATGCTGGTATCGAATTCCAAGCATCTGCAATCGATTGCAACTTGGTTGACTGGCCGCAGCGAAGCAAGTCCCGAAACAATTGCAATACTGACCGAACTGCGACAGCGCCTCGATTGGAACAACACGCCACACCACGAGCTTGAGATGCGCAAGGCCGCCAACAACATTACTGTGCCCGCCGAAGAACTGTTCAAGTATGACCTACTTTTTCAAACGTGTCCCATTGAAATGACGTCATGTGCAGCCAAACATGTGCTTGCCGTTCACAGCAAACCAGACTGTGCGTTTGGCTGGTTTCCTTTCGTAAACAAATGGTGAATGTCGAATCAGTCACATCAAACGGACATTTTAGTGCCTGTTCTTTGACAAATGGGCGTTTTTAAAGCAAATGACGTTATTTTAGTCCGGACACGTCTGAATAAATCGACACTATTTGGGTTTTAGCTCTTTTTGTTTTACAGTGCGTCCGTCAGAGTCAATAAAATGGGCCTTAAAAGTAGTGTTGTTTCTGTGCGAGTAGTATGCATCCTTCCAGTAACTGGTTGTATGGCGTGCGCGACACGTCACCAGGCGAAATCGGCAACATTCAATGGCGCTTGCTGGTGGCGAACCTTTTCACGTGGCTGCTCGTTTACGTCTGCCTTTTTAAAGGAGTCAAGTCAACGGGTAAAGTCGTTTATTTCACAGTCGGTTATCCGTTCGCCATGTTGCTGGTGCTGTTCTTCCGTGGTGTGACGCTGCCGGGCGCCGTGCGTGGCATCAAGTTCTATCTACAGCCAGATCTCACAAAACTTGCCACTTTTGAGGTAATTCCCTCACGTGGTGCAAGTTGTTCTCTTGATCTCTTTTCTTTACTTAACAGTTTCTTAATAGTTTCATAGTTTGCAAAATTCAGACGTGGAAATCAGCGGCTATACAAATTTGTTATTCGTTGGGTCCGGCGTTTGGCAGTTTAATTTCAATGTCCAGCTACAACCACTTTCACAACAAAGTTTTCAAACACGCCATAATTGTGCCCTTCGTGTGAGTCGCGTCTTATTTTTTACAATAGTATATTCCACGTGGTTAAAACTTATTCTGTATTTTCTTGTTGGCGTGTTTACAGCAATTGTATGACTAGTATCACGGGAGGATTCGCAGTTTTTGGCACAATGGGTTATTTAGCCGAACAAACCGGAATGGAAGTCCAGGTACAGTACAGGGAGATAAAAAACGTCAATTTCTAAAACGCTTTAATCTCGCGACTGAGTTAGTTAATGTCTAAAGCTAAAATTTGTACCACTCATTTGCTTCCCATTTGTTGTGTAAAAATACGTATTAACTCTGTTAAGCATAACGGTACTTTTATCCAAAATTTTACATTTTCACTGTTTTTTAAATTTTCAACATCGGGATACACGTTTCAAGCTGAAATTTTTACACAACAAATAAGAACCCAAATGTCTGTAAGTGGTACAAGATTCAGCTTCAGAGATTAACGCAGTCGCGAGATCGATGCGTTTTAAAAATCGACGTTTTATTGATACCCTTTACATAACTTTATGGCTTGATATACTTGATGAAAGCTGATTTTTACAGACACATGTGTTTGTTATGTGTTTGATAAAGTTCATTTCAGGATGTGGTAAGATCTTCGGAAGGGCTGGCGTTCATAGCGTTCCCAGAAGCAATCAGCAGAATGCCGCTACAGATTCTTTGGGCAATGGCGTTTTTCTCTGTGCTCATTACCCTTGGTCTCGACAGCCAGGTTTGCTTCATACACTGTACTTCCATGACTTCAATTGTTTTACAGCGGATTGTGCTTTTGGAATAAAAGGTTTAAAATTGTCATCAGAATGTTATTACCTAGTTTGCAATGGCGGAGACGGTGTCAACGGCACTGATGGACGAGTTTTCAAGTTTCCGCCAGTGCCACAGCTCAGTGGTTGCCGTAACCTGTTTCGTCATGTTTGTGCTTGGTCTGCCGTGTTGCACACAGCGAGGCATCAACGTGTTTTCACTGTTCAACAACATGTCTTCCAACTGGTCACTGCTACTTATGATTCTGCTCGAAATTCCGCTTATCTCATACATATACGGTGCGACGCGTGGCTGGGCAGGCATCTGATTCCGTTTGGTTTTGTGAAACGGGGCATTTTTATTAAAAAATAATTTTTTGCCACTTAATTTTGTTGGTCAAGGCATGCCGCGCTTAACGACTGATATCACTATGATGGTCGGTCGTCGCAACTGGCCCTGCAATCTGCACAAGATCTTTGGACCGACAGGCTGGTATTTTCGAATCTGCTGGTCACTCGTGTCACCGATTATTGCGCTTGTCAGTTGTTTGCGTTTATTTGTTAGGCAGTTCAGTAGTTCATCTCCACAGAGAGCACACCATTTTGATGTTCGGCACAAATCATATTAAAACTGATTAAAAACACGTTTACAGGTGCTGCTAGTAACGTCGTTTGTGCACTATAGCCCGTTGACAGACATCGAATCCACCCAGCAAAAACCGATCTTGATGTCTGAAATGGCTGAGTTCTTCGGCTGGGTGATTTCTTTTATCCCCATTTGGCTGCTATGTATTATGGCTCTGCACCAGCTGATTTGCGTGTGGCGCCGTGGTCAAGTAAGTTTAAAATTTTCATATTTTTATTACTTCATTCAAGAACAGCATGAACCAGAACCAGTATCAGTAACTTCAATTCAGCCATGGCGCGTGCTTTTTGCGCCGAATGAAAAATGGGGCTCAGCTCGACATCGCCGGCATCTCGAGAAACGACGTCGTGCTCAGAAAGCAAAAAGAACAGCTAGAGTTGGAAGAGAAAGGCTTCAGCGAGCGTCTGCAGCGTCTTGCCGAATCACCCAGCAACGCCGCCGACCCCGTTGCAGATGAGAAGCAATCAAACGCACACGTCTCGTTTGAAAATACTGACAAACACAAAATCGACTAATTTAGTGATTCACTTCTGAGGTTTCATTCATTTGTAATTTAGGCTATGTGACAAAAAAATAACCTTGCACTGGTTTGCAATAAGTGAAATATGAAAAAGTGTTTGGAATGCAGTAAAAATACATCAAACGTACAAAAGGTACGAATAATACACCTGACCGTTAACGAGCTCATGAAACCAATTGCAGAAGCTTCTATCGGTGGACTTTGCTCGTTGATCTTTGACCTGAAAGCAGAACTTATCAAAAAAATTCTGCCAAAAACAAAATCTACACGAAACTGGGCAAAAAACGTAATGACACTTTCTGTGGAAAGTGTCTTAAACGCATTTTCAGATAAAAGTACAATTTTGATGGCCAAAATTCGTTTTTTAATTAATTAAAAATTAATTTAAAAAATCCCGATTTTTTTAAAGAATTAAAAAAAGTTAGAAATTTTTATAAACCCTGGTCGCGACATCATCAGAGATCAGAATTGATCGAATTTCAAGCCGGTATGTTTGATTTCACTTTAGATTGGGACAATTAGTGACGTTTTGGAGGTTAAAACACAAGAGGCATGGTACCTGCTTGGAAAGGGGGTAAATGAGGTCACCAAAACAAAATATGCAAAGTTCCGCCATACGGGAGTCATTCGGGAGATGCTTGCATATCATATGTGGTTCTTCGATTGATTGATTGATTTAGCGCAACTTTGATTTTTAAATTTAAAAAAAAATTAAAACAAAAATGACGATTTTTGTTTTTTTAACAACCCTGCGCCCCCCCCCAGCCCCCCCCCCTAGAACAACTATGACCCCCAGGCTGTTCTTTTGCTTTCTGAGCACGACGTCGTTTCTCGAGATGACGGCGATGCCGAGCTGAGCACCATTTTTCATTCGGCGCAAAAAGCACGCGCCATGGCTGAATTGAAGTTACTGATACTGGTTCTGGTTCATGCTGTTCTTGAATGAAGTAATAAAAATATGAAAATTTTAAACTTACTTGACCACGGCGCCACACGCAAATCAGCTGGTGCAGAGCCATAATACATAGCAGCCAAATGGAGATAAAAGAAATCACCCAGCCGAAGAACTCAGCCATTTCAGACATCAAGATCGGTTTTTGCTGGGTGGATTCGATGTCTGTCAACGGGCTATAGTGCACAAACGACGTTACTAGCAGCACCTGTAAACGTGTTTTTAATCAGTTTTAATATGATTTGTGCCGAACATCAAAATGGTGTGCTCTCTGTGGAGATGAACTACTGAACTGCCTAACAAATAAAAATAAACGTGAATAAAAATGCCCCGTTTCACAAAACCAAACGGAATCAGATGCCTGCCCAGCCACACGTCGCACCGTATATGTATGAGATAAGCGGAATTTCGAGCAGAATCATAAGTAGCAGTGACCAGTTGGAAGACATGTTGTTGAACAGTGAAAACACGTTGATGCCTCGCTGTGTGCAACACGGCAGACCAAGCACAAACATGACGAAACAGGTTACGGCAACCACTGAGCTGTGGCACTGGCGTAAACTTGAAAACTCGTCCATCAGTGCCATTGACACCGTCTCCGCCATTGCAAACTAGGTAATAACATTCCGATGACAATTTTAAACCTTTTTTTCCAAAAGCACAATCCGCTGTGAAACAATTGAAGTCATGGAAGTACAGTGTATGAAGCAAACCTGGCTGTCGAGACCAAGGGTAATGAGCACAGAGAAAAACGCCATTGCCCAAAGAATCTGTAGCGGCATTCTGCTGATTGCTTCTGGGAACGCTATGAACGCCAGCCCTTCCGAAGATCTTACCACATCCTGAAATGAACTTTATCAAACACATAACAAACACATGTGTCTGTAAAAATCAGCTTTCATCAAGTATATCAAGCCATAAAGTTATGTACAGGGTATCAATAAAACGTCGATTTTTAAAACGCATCGATCTCGCGACTGCGTTAATCTCTGAAGCTGAATTTTGTACCACTTACAGACATTTGGGTACTTATTTGTTGTGTAAAAATTTCAAAAAGTGAAATCACAAAAAGCAGGAAACTCAAGTCGAAACAGCATGTGATACGGACTACGGAGACCTGAAGCTGCAACAACACGGGTTGATCAGGCTCAACGCTCAAGCATCGTCTGCTAGCTTGTGTTTTGCGGATTGTGCAAACAGAAGAAAAAGTTCGTCGATGACAAATTGGAAGTTGAAAATTTGCAGGAACGATTAGTGTGCTTGAAATTTGAGAATTTTTTTATTTCAACTGCTGAATTGGCATCGTGTGTCTTTTCAATTTTCAACTATCAAATATGACCGCCTCATACTGATAATGGACCCGCTTCACATGTCTTGTTTTGGTAACGGAGCAATGGCATGATCTGATGATACTGATTGGTTAGCAACATGATGGTTATTTCGCGAAACGCAGGGGCCAATAAAACTCCGTCCATACACATTTTTTCAACATTTTCCATTCATTACAAAAAGCAGGAAACTATGAAGTCAAAACAGCATGTGATACGGAGACCTTAAACTGTAACAACACGGGTTGATCAGGTTCAAACATCTTCCGCTAGCTTGTGTTTTGCGGATGGTGCAAACGGAAGAAAAAGTCCGTCGATATTTTGGACAAAAACGTCCCGACTGATTTCATCCACCCAGTTTCATCCAACTTAATTACTGTTTTCCATGTTTTCAATTCGGCGTGGTGAAAGCAGTTTGATATGTTCAGTTAAAAATTATACGAAATCTAAGTTCTACCTGCCTATTTGCTGAAATTTTAATTAAAGTACTTCAACAATTGTCGAGTTACAATGCTTCAAAGTTGGTATCATAACGGGTGCGGGGTCAACTCCGGCCCACGCATTTCCGGCCCACACATTACCGACCAATTTGACTTGCCGACACACATTGCCGCCGAGGAACGCCTACACGAGCGACGTACGCAGCAACAACAACAGCGACTACGTCCGGCGCGGCTGTTAAGTGTGGCGACAACCGTCTAACCACACGAGCCAAGTTTCTCCACGTGACGGTGCGCGACGCCACGTGAACCATAGTGCGCAACGTTCACCACCAAATGACGACAACAACGGAAGGCAGGACAGTGAGGAAGCCGACGGGGCTTACTCTAACCCAACGGCCCTCTTCAGAGCCTCCTGTGGGCGTCCTTGGGGGCTACCCACAGGGAACAGCACCCCGCGGTGGAACTGTGCCTTGCCTGTCCCGCGAACACCTGAAAATTGCGGCGTTCAACTGCTGTGCGCTCACATCGGACCTACACCAACGCGAGAGGGCGCATTCTGTATCCGCTCGTCAGTGCGACGGACACCAGGCCGAACTGCCGAAGGTGTTTTACCTCAGACAGATCTTATAGTCTGGGTAAAACATCAGCTAATAGTAGGTAATTATTGGTGATTACTGTGATAATTGTTGTGTTAATTGGAGTTCTGTTTCTATATAACCATACTAATCCAGTATTCTGGGTCTCTCGATAAACGACTGAACGAGGACCACAAGATCGTTTGTGGTGAGCCCGACGTGTGTGCCTTCCACTCGTACCGGCGTGCCGTTCACTGCTCGCATTGTGTGCCCGTTGGTTGTATCGATCTTGAATCCACGCTCCACTGCGTATTTCTTCGAAAGAAGCATTCCATCGGAACCTGTGTCAACACAATAGTGCTGAACAACTTCGTCTTCCAGGATCGGACGTTCGAACTCTCCGTTATCCAATTCAAGAGGAGGAAACAAAACGTTGGTTGCCTTCAAAATACCAACTTTTTGCTGTGGCTGTACTGATTCAACATCAACACTCTGTTTCGGCTGAAACTGCTGACGGCTTGTGCTTTGCCGATTGTTAATTCTAACCCTAACACCATTTGTAGCCAACAGGGTGACAGAGCTGTTGGAGGCCTCCAAGGTGAAACATCACTGTACCACACCAAAATCGCACACGTCCAATGGAATCGCGGAACGTGCAATCCGAACATTGCAAACCACGCTGAGTAGACAGTTATTGGACATGCAACAGAAATCGGGACGCTGGTCGAAACAACTGCCATATGCGGTGGCGGCTTACAATCAAACAGTGCACAGCGTGCTTGGGGTCACACCATTTGAGGTTCATTTTGGCTCGAAGTATAGTACCTTGCCAGAGGAGTTCCAAAGTGAGCCCGTGTTGAAGGAGTACTACGACGAAATCAACGCTCGTACTCTGCAATCGCAAGAAAAAACGGCTGAAAAAGCGTGGTTCAATATGGAACCCGAAAATTACCAAGTCGGAGATTTAGTTTGGGTCGCGGATACGGCCGCGCAAACAACAAGGAAAAAGAAGTTGAATCCCTCGCATCCGCTACGTGGCAAAATTGATAAGCTTGTACCACCCAAATCAGCGCAGATTTTGCTGGATAGTGGGAAAATTATTGAGAGGCCACTTGAAGAATTGAGACACGGCTCAAAGGAATGCGAACAGGAGTGCAATATCAGGAGGATGAGTATCGCGGGAAGGACAACGACGACGGAGGACGAAATGGAGTGATACTTTTGGCGTTGTGATTTTTTGTGAATTTTTTGGTATTTGCGTAGGAGAAGATAATGTGATCTAATTATGCGTATTTATCATTTATAATTAGGTAATTTACTCACTAATTATGTTAGTTCTCGCCTATATAACTGTGATATTTCTTGTACATGGGGAGTCAGTTCTGAAATCGACATTAAAGTTATCTCTCTACATCGGCTCATCGTTTGTGGTGAGTCGACAAGCCGATCATCGTCACCTTCTGTGAAGTCAGATACGCTACTGTTCGTCTGTTATTAGTCGCTTTATGCCCCGTGAGGTGCGATTGTCAGCAATGGCTCGCCGTCCAGATCAACAAAAGAGGCAAATCGTCTATCGACAGGAAGAATTCGACAGATACGACGTGTTTTATTTCTCCGACTACTTCCAAAGTCCGGAGCCCGTCCACAGAGCCGCCGACCGCTACATGACGCATTATTTTTACGGAGCGTCGGTTTCAAAAGAGCAACGGCGTCGTCTATTCAGCATCCCGTTGCCGCAGCTCGTCGTGTGGCTTTTACCGAAGATGATGACGGCCGAAGAACCGAATGAAAAACATCAGGCAGTTGAGATCCCTGTCGGAGCGGCTGAGAAACTCAAAGTTCATCCGATCAAGGCGGCCCGATGCAAGCAGGTGCTCAAGAAAGGAATAAAAACAACCCAGAGGAACGTCGAAAAATTAAAGAATTTCGAAAAGGAAGCGACCAAAGAAGTGCCGGTGTTGCAAAAAGAAGAGCATGTGATTCGTTTGAAGACGGAAGACGCGATGCATAACTGTGAAGTGAAAGCAACAGCAGAGTCGATTCGAGAAGTTGTGCCGATCAAGGCAGCAGCGCCATCAAGTGTCATCGAGTTCAAGGCGTGTGTCGTTGAGGAAGTCGCACCGAAACGCCTCGTGTTCCATGAAGTTGGTTTCGTGCCGATGACGCCGATAAACAATCACCAGCAGCAACCGTCCTGCTCGTCAACTGAGATGTGCCTGTGCTGGCGTGATGTTCGTCCGTCCAAGCTGTCGCAACACGGTGAAGTGCGCGGTGATCCAATGCGTCTACGCAACCAGTTGCTCGGTCGTCATGTGCGCTGTTCCGGCATCCGCTCGCCCTCAATGGTGCCGATCGTGTGCCGTTCACAATGCTGGCTCGTCATGATGATGTTTGGTCGACGTGTGCGTTCGTCAGCATTTCGATCACCAAGTGATAAAATTTATGCCGAGAATGATCTTTTACCACTATGATATGTGATACGCTTTCCACTACTTTTTCTCCTGTTTGTAGGGGGAAGAAGCTAATAGTAGGTAATTATTGGTGATTACTGTGATAATTGTTGTGTTAATTGGAGTTCTGTTTCTATATAACCATACTAATCCAGTATTCTGGGTCTCTCGATAAACGACTGAACGAGGACCACAAGATCGTTTGTCATCAGCGAATTTTTATGTGGTATATCTCACAAAATCAACCATCCCGTTCAATAAAGCCACAAGGGACTCCGTGTTTTGCGAGCGTATACAATACATAATGTTCGCTGTTTGCGGTTTCGCCAGGTAGACGCATACCGCGGTGCCCCTGGCTCATCAGTGCGAGGGACACCAGGCAGAACTGCAGAAGGTGTTTTACCACAGACAGATCTGTGAAAATTCGTAGCGTCGGACTACACTAAATTTAGCGAGTTTGGTCACTTGACAAACCGATGGGTGAATTTGAAAAAAGTTTCAATTGTTCTGAACGAAAGGCAGAAAAAAACAGTATTGTTTGTGAAAAACGTTTGTTTTAATTGAAGAGGTTTTTGTCAAAAAACAAAATGTAACGGGAGCAATAATAGCACAATAAACTGGATCAACTTTTCTAACCAACAAACAAACATTTATAATTCTATTAAAGTGGAAAAATTTTGACTGACTGCAAAATTAACGAAATAAATTCCTTGGTGCATCGATTTTGAAAAAAAATTGGATTTTTTGCAGAAAAGAAAACTTTTCAATCATAGTTGTTCTAGGGGGGGGGCTGGGGGGGCCGCCTAGGGTTAGGGGAAAAAAATCCGGATTTTTTTTAATTAAAAATTTAAAAAAAAAATTTTTTTTTTACAAGTTAGGTTCGTTCGAAGCGTCTCGTCGAGCTGAGTTCATCTAGACTATTTTCAGAACGATCCGGGAAACTATAAGAGCGAAAATCGTGTTTTATTGAAATTATGTCCATTTCATAGAGGGAAAGTTGCATTTTCAACAGTAAAACAGGGCAATTTTTCACGTGTACTTGAATATTGAACCGTTCTTAGTGGTTCCTCTTTAGAAAATTACCAAAATTTGACTGTGTTCAAAAATTCCTGTTTGCTGTAGCTAAGTCGGCAACCCCTGTCGACCCGGTCGCCCCCCCAAGACACTTACTTTCAGGTTCAACCAGCTATGCTATCTGCCACATGGCGAGAGCCCACTCTTCAAATCATCGTATCGAAAACACGTACCATGATTTCGCGATCACGTTGCGGGCAACTGACAGACGCAAGTTTAACACGTTAGTTTAGCTCAGCACGCAAGTTTTAACATGTGGCCATGTTATCGGGTATCTGAAAAACGGTCGTGTGATGTGGTATTAACCAACATCTCCGCTCAAATTGTTTAACAATATATCGCACAACTCCATTGTAGACCTATAACATACGCCAATCAACAAGATATCATGTTCGTCTCATGGGTTACCGACTGAAAAACATGTTCTAAGTTGCAAGAAAACGATTTCTGAAACGATATTTCAATTCAGTTAAGTCATTTCAACGCTAAAAATTGACTCTAGAAGTCATCCAAATCGAAAAACATGGAGTACGTCGGTCAAAATGACCAAATAATGACATTTACCTAAGCACACAAAGAAGTTGGGAAGAAAATTTGGTTTGAACTTTCAAAAAATTATGCCATAAATCGAATTTTCAGAGCCATAAGTAGAAGAAAAAATTTTCAAATTTTTTTTTAAGCTTGAAAAAAAATCCAATTTTTTTTAAACGAAAAAAAAAATTTTAAATTTTTTTTTTCAAAGCCCCTAACCCTAGGGCCGCCCCCCCCAAAAATTTTCGAATCTATCTCTATCAGAAACGTTTTTTCGGCTCAGCTCAGCTCAGGTTTTTACCCATAAACTTGAGATTTATCGGATAGCGCATGTCGTCAACGCGAAAATCAGAACGAAAACGAGCGCCTGCAGTGGCATTCAGTCCAGATAATTCGAAAACGACAAAACAATCAAAAATAATGCCGAATAAAAATCCTGAAAACAAAAACCCGGATTCTGAATCTGCAAATGTGAATCAAACTTTATTGCGACTGGTTGATCTCGTGACAAAACTACTTGAAGAAATGAAGCAGCAGCGTGAAGAAAATGCGACTTTGCTTCGGGAACTGAAAGAGTGGCAACAGAACTCGGGCAAAACTCCGGATGAATCGACAATCGACCCTTCGTACGGCCGGCCACCGGCGCATTTGGCTGCGCTGCCCCCTGACACTCAAGAATTCTTCAACATCGACCAAGCGGCTCGCCGTGACTTCGCGACACAGGATGAAGTGACGCAGCGGCAGAAAAAGAAAAACAATTGCGTCATTGAGAACCTGCAAGAAGAGCAGCCGCCGTTCACAGCAACTGAGGCAAGTCGCGATGACCCGGAACTCAATCCGGAACTGGCGGCGGTCAGAGCTTTGGTGGCGCAGCTGGGCGGAGCGCCGACGTCGGTGCGCGAATGTTTTCGGATGGGCTCCGTTGCCACATTTGCTGACGCGACGCGTTCTGGTGGTCGCCGCACTCGACCTCGTCCGCTCAAGGTGTTGATTGACGATGAGGGGCGCACAAAGGAGCTGTTGATGGGCAAGGACGCAGCAGCGGCGCTGAACGCAGGACGATCACAGCAGACAGCTAAGTGCTTTGTTCGAGCGGATCTGACCCATGTTCAGCGGGTGATTGACTTTCGTGCTAGGGACGTGCTCCATCATGTTCGTGAGCGATTCAGGGGGAGGGGTAGGACGTTTGTGCTGAGGGGATCCGGGACTGATGCGCACGCCATCTACGAGAGGGTGCCCAACAGTTCTGGATCCGGTTGGCGCATGCAGTTCTATTCTTTCCCCTTCGACATCGGTCTCACTGACAGGATGGATCGCGAGCTGTCACAATCTGGTCCAGTCCCCGATGGGCAGGGTTAGGTCCGCGGCTCTCTTGTTGGCGTGAATGGAAACAGACCGTTACTGGGAAGTGAAAATAAAAAATTGTCTTTCTATTTCTGTAACGCAAGGTCGCTACTCTCTTCGGGTAGACGGGAGGCTTTGGAGTGGTTGACTGATGTGGATAGCAAATCTACAATATACATCTTTGTGGAAACGTGGCTTGACTCAACGGTTTCTGACGCAATTTTAAGTAAAAATGGAGATTTCCAAGTGTTTCGATTAGATCGGATGACGGGAACTCGAGGTGGTGGGATCTTATGTTTAGTGCCAATTGGGATTAATGCGACTTTGGATATAGCTAAAACTCACACGTGTGCAGATTTTGAATTTCTCAGTCTCAAATTTTTTATCAATAAGAAGTGCTTTGGCTTGGGAATAATGTATCGTCCACCACGATTGATTACTTTGGGGGGAAATTCCTGGAACCTGTTCTTGGAGACACTCCGAATTCAATCTGAAGTTGGTTTAGGAGCGTTTATTTTCGGGGATTTTAACTTTCCCGATGTGTTTTGAGATCCCCCCCCCCCCTCCAGCACATGGAAGTTGCATCCGACAATTCCTGAAAAACAGGGACCAACTACCCAGTACATTTTCGCCTTGCTCATTTTGCGGATCTGGTGAAATTTGCGACGTCAGGAAATGACGCAAATCATCCCAGTTGGTTTTTTTGAAGTCCCGAAATCGTGTCATATGGGACTTCTTACTCGGACAAATAGTGAGTGCAGAAATGAGTCTAATAGATTGATGGTCGCTGAACGAATCATCCGGTCCAAAGGGGCTTGCCAACTCCAAATGGTCCACAAAACATTTCGACGACAAAAAAACGAGATCCAAAAAGTTTCGTCCTCTCGTCGGTTTATCTACTACTTGCTCTAACCCTAAGTCTGCCATAAAGTTCACAAATTCTCGACTAACCTTGGAAATGTTGGTTCTCAAGTTGGTATCCCAAAACACATCGGGAAAGTTAAAATCCCCGAAAATAAACGCTCCTAAACCAACTTCAGATTGAATTCGGAGTGTCTCCAAGAACAGGTTCCAGGAATTTCCCCCCAAAGTAATCAATCGTGGTGGACGATACATTATTCCCAAGCCAAAGCACTTCTTATTGATAAAAAATTTGAGACTGAGAAATTCAAAATCTGCACACGTGTGAGTTTTAGCTATATCCAAAGTCGCATTAATCCCAATTGGCACTAAACATAAGATCCCACCACCTCGAGTTCCCGTCATCCGATCTAATCGAAACACTTGGAAATCTCCATTTTTACTTAAAATTGCGTCAGAAACCGTTGAGTCAAGCCACGTTTCCACAAAGATGTATATTGTAGATTTGCTATCCACATCAGTCAACCACTCCAAAGCCTCCCGTCTACCCGAAGAGAGTAGCGACCTTGCGTTACAGAAATAGAAAGACAATTTTTTATTTTCACTTCCCAGTAACGGTCTGTTTCCATTCACGCCAACAAGAGAGCCGCGGACCTAACCCTGCCCATCGGGGACTGGACCAGATTGTGACAGCTCGCGATCCATCCTGTCAGTGAGACCGATGTCGAAGGGGAAAGAATAGAACTGCATGCGCCAACCGGATCCAGAACTGTTGGGCACCCTCTCGTAGATGGCGTGCGCATCAGTCCCGGATCCCCTCAGCACAAACGTCCTACCCCTCCCCCCTGAATCGCTCACGAACATGATGGAGCACGTCCCTAGCACGAAAGTCAATCACCCGCTGAACATGGGTCAGATCCGCTCGAACAAAGCACTTAGCTGTCTGCTGTGATCGTCCTGCGTTCAGCGCCGCTGCTGCGTCCTTGCCCATCAACAGCTCCTTTGTGCGCCCCTCATCGTCAATCAACACCTTGAGCGGACGAGGTCGAGTGCGGCGACCACCAGAACGCGTCGCGTCAGCAAATGTGGCAACGGAGCCCATCCGAAAACATTCGCGCACCGACGTCGGCGCTCCGCCCAGCTGCGCCACCAAAGCTCTGACCGCCGCCAGTTCCGGATTGAGTTCCGGGTCACCGCGACTTGCCTCAGTTGCTGTGAACGGCGGCTGCTCTTCTTGCAGGTTCTCAATGACGCAATTGTTTTTCTTTTTCTGCCGCTGCGTCACTTCATCCTGTGTCGCGAAGTCACGGCGAGCCGCTTGGTCGATGTTGAAGAATTCTTGAGTGTCAGGGGGCAGCGCAGCCAAATGCGCCGGTGGCCGGCCGTACGAAGGGTCGATTGTCGATTCATCCGGAGTTTTGCCCGAGTTCTGTTGCCACTCTTTCAGTTCCCGAAGCAAAGTCGCATTTTCTTCACGCTGCTGCTTCATTTCTTCAAGTAGTTTTGTCACGAGATCAACCAGTCGCAATAAAGTTTGATTCACATTTGCAGATTCAGAATCCGGGTTTTTGTTTTCAGGATTTTTATTCGGCATTATTTTTGATTGTTTTGTCGTTTTCGAATTATCTGGACTGAATGCCACTGCAGGCGCTCGTTTTCGTTCTGATTTTCGCGTTGACGA
>JASANC010002441.1:0-15679 GCA_030248135.1 Theristus sp. LFF4_11 | reverse complement strand
GTCATTTGTCTACAATACAAAGCACGAGGGTTGCCAAGTGCAACCGAAATCATAAATAAACGGCGCAAAAATATGACTCTTATGTACTTGTATCCGTGTGTACCACATCAGAGACTTGAAAAGCGTTGTCGAGCCAAGTCTTTCACTGCTTACACAAGGCCATATTCCTCCTTTTATATGCGTCTCACGCATTTTTAGATAATTCCAGATAGCAATCGAAAAGCAAACAACGTGAAAATAATGACGAACACAATAGGATAACACAACGCGTGAATATTAAACGAGACAAAACGTGTGTAGTTTGCATTTTATTAAAACAGTGATGGTAGTTCAGAGCAAATGCCAAACCACACGACTGAATTGGAACTACGCTAAAGTTGCTTTCGTTTTTAGATTTTCAACGATTTCGCTGAAAATCACAACAGCAGCGACATAAAGAAGACTTATGTATATACAATCGAAGCAATCTATTTTGACGATCGTCATAATTACATGTGGCAAATTTTAAAGTATTGACGAATAACACAGGGAAACGCCAATCAAAGCGAACAGCTCGTTTTTATTATTTCACAGTCGTGTGCGTGTGTGCAGTGTGATGATAGCATGATTTAATGGATTTTTCTAGCCAGTAATGACCCGATTCGTTGAAAACCGGCTCAAACTGAAAAACGGTCACACTCAGAGACGGGGTTTTATGACGTGCGCATAATACTGGGTGTGTATTTATAACAGGAGAGCCATATTTGACAGGCGACTGTGAAGAGCGAGAGAGAGGAGCAACGCTCTCAATCAATATTTACGGGGCGCAGTAATTTCAATCATAAGCGGACGTAAAAAGGCAAATATGCGACAACCGCCTGGTCTACTGGCGACCCGCGTAAAAAGCAAATAAACTCTGTATATTGCGGCACAATAAGGTACAGCTGGGAGAGTCGAGAAACAGACGCAGCGACTGCGCCATTGCGAATACATATGGCCAGAGGAATGATGTGCTCAGACTGGTGCGCTTGCGTTTGGTTAGCCCATCAGAATTTTCAGAGGTTCAATGGCTTCTCCGGTAATGGCGCTAATCAATGAAGCTAACGACTTGATATTTCGCTTTGGTATTTCCGGTCAGACAAGGAAAAAGACATTCGACGTAGAACGAGAATAAAAACGATTTTACATAATGTGGAACAAAGTTTTCTAATGAAAATGAAGTCGAAAAAGAGAGAAAAAACTGCAGTAGCCTAAAATCGTGAATACTTCAGAACAATGACTTGAAAAAAAGTCGGAGTAAATTGCGTGCGAACTTTAGCTGCAGACAGTTTCATTTGATTGACAGATATGCGTGAAAGGTCTCCCCAGTGCGTCGACAAATACCCATTTTTTATGAAAAAGTCGCACGCTCAACAAAATAATAACAAACCGTTAGTTGAAAACTTGCCAGCCAATGTTTAAACGGATATAAACTTGCCATCCACGTTTCTTTGCTCTTACACCCCGGAAGTTTTTAAAGGGACAAAATAAAAAAGACGCCACCAACCGAGCTACAGAACAAAAGCGCAATGGACATGCCGTTGAAAAAAAAAGAAAATTTTAGTTCAAACAAATAAACACCCGATGTAAGCTACTGCAATAACTCCGCAATTTTCAGGAGGCCTGGAAAAAGTTGCATGTCAAACATGCACAAAAAACGCGCTGCTTCGAGCCCGCTTATCAGCGTATACGGCACGCCACTGGACAAACACTGTGAGGCTAATTTGACAATAAGTCGGCGGCTTCCATGGCAACAGCAAACCAACCAACACCCCAGGTAATATCAGTTGTCGTTGGACCAGTGTTAAAAACAGAATACAGGCTTCGTAGAGGCCGGCACTCATTAGGCTAACAGTTTGCACCTGTCCTGTTGTGCGGACACATACAATGTAGCCTACATGTATCATACAACAGACACATACACGTGCAGGAATAAACAGAAACAACATCGTTGATAATTAGCTACTAGGCTTGACTGTGAGCTCCGACCAGCTGGTGCTGGGTCGGTGACTAAATCAATGAGTTACGGCTACGTTTTCAGAGATCACGAAATAAATCAGCTACAATGTTTTGTTCGGTAAGGCCGGAAAAACGATGCACTTATTGTCTTCTAAATTAAGGTGAGACTTCAATAAAACCGGTTTTCGGGTAAAAACGAGTTTTATGTATTTCCGGTTTTAAAACTGACCAAAAATAAGAAAACACATTTTTTACTTTTGAAACATCAGAATTCCCGACCACCTTTTGTCTTGCATGCATTGTGTAATTAAGCATGAAAATACCTAATTTACAAAACCAACAATTTTTTATTGTTCCGGTATAGTAACGGTTGGAACAGGCCTTAATCTAAAAGTGAGCTGAAATATTCCAATTTTGCTCAAAATCTATGTCCTCCTGAGTTAGTATTCATCGTTAAAAACTGTTTGTAATTTACCACGGTTTTTTGTTTGTTTTTTGGTTTTCGTTTCGGAAATACAAGTTTTTCACAGGAAAAGGGATTTCCGCTTTTTCCACCCCTACGGGCATGAAACAACAATTGAACGGAAAACAATACTGAAATACTTCTGTACCATGTAATCTGTGAGACAAATGGTAAAGTCGATTGAAAGTCGTGTTGACCTTCAACAACCGTAACAAAGGACCAGGAACTGTGGGACAAAGGGAACATTTTAATATCCGATAATGTTAAAGTATCTGAAATCTACTATAAGAGCAAAAGCAAGGCTAGTTAGTATCCACTTAAAGTACATGTGAACTCGCAATTTGGCGCAAGCTTGGTCTCTGTATCAGAAGCAAATCTCAAAAACCAAATCTAAGCTTTCAAATTTGCGGTCTTATGGATAAACATTTCCGGTATTTCGCTTCTACTTCACTGATTTCAGCAAGAAAAAAAACGCTTTCGGATTTTCCACGCACCAAAAATTTAGTTCCAATGTAAAAAAGTAGTTTGACAAAAAAACTGGAAACCCCCACCAATCTGTGCCCAAGTGCCAACCAACGACTGTGTGCTACGCACGCAAATGAGAAAAAAACTGGATTAAGCGAACACTGCATGCATACCAACAGACACAGTGGAAAAAGGCTAGGCTAGGAGTAGATGAGAAATTTAAAGAGTCATTTTTTGCTTAGAATGATGAACCTTGCTCATCTAATAAAGTATCCTTGCAATTGCATGTCAAGCGAAACCCGACGTTTTAAGACAATTTCCAGCAGAACAAACTAAAACCGATCAAAATAAATTGGCTTTCCGTTGCCACTGGTGTCAGCAGAAGAAGACGAGAAAAAAAAAACAAAATGAAAATGACAAAAACAAGTGGCTCGTTTAATGTTAAACAAACTAACCATCCAACCAACAATGTTCAGCAAAATACAAATAAGGAATGCCTGTTCAGTTTTTACTTTGCATCACCACAGGGACAATAAGGCCCGAAACCCATGGATGTGTCAATAATGGTGAGGGAGGGCAGATGTGAAAACATACAGGCAAGCTCAAGGTCAAATCGTCGTAATATTTAGTTGCAAAAAGGTTACAACCTTCAAACGTTCACAACAACATGCTAACTTATGTCTACATTGTTCACATTCATATCTGTTTTGCCATGGCAGTAATGTTCAAAAAGTGAAAGAGGGGTGACTGGACTGGGCGTCCAAATAACTCACAATTCTTGAAAAAAGAAGGCAGATTAGGAATGGAACTTAAGGTATTCACACAGTAAAATAAACTTTGGCCGTACATAATATCATTCAAGTAATGTAGAAAAAATAAACATCAATCTCAGATTTAGCTTCCAAATGTGGATGATTTCTAAACACAACATTTTAGAATGTATAACATAAAATTCCAATTCAAACATTGCGGTACTACTTATGTTAGTTAGGTAAGGTTTGGTGCAGCTGTAGTCGAACAACAACAACAACAATAACAACAACAACACACAATAACGAATAAACACAGCCATCCGGCCACAAAAACACTGCCCAATTGCAATTCCAATGCCAAACGAACTTTAAGCCGATCGAGTAAACACAACAATTTTTAAAATCGAGTGATTAAAGTGAAAATTTTCATCAAACCGAAAAACTAGACAAACAAGCGAAGTAACGCCAAACAGTGCCGGTGGGCACAAACACAGACCATCCATCGAGAATAACAAGTAGATAAACAAAATTTGATCCGCTGTGCGCGCGCGCACAAACGCGCGGCAATCTGGCGCGCACAGCATTGCTGCCACTAACCAACCAAACTACCAATCCCAGTGCACCAACAGCCATTACCGCAAAAAGCGAAAGAATGAAAAACAGTGAGAAAGAGAAAGCATCGAAAATAAACATAAATTTCACGCATATCCACTGAATGACAGAGAGAGGCAACAAAACAATACGCATGCCCATACAAAACAGATGTGCCGCGCGCACGCGCGAAAACGCAATTTTTGCAATGCATTTTCTAGCAGCAACAGCAGAAGCAGCGGTGGAAAACAGAAAAACAGAAAAGCCGGCCGGAGCAACGGACACCGTGAAAACAAAGTGTACACACACACTGGCGTCATCGTCGCCGTCGTGAACGCATTTTTATGTATGTTTGATGAGCGATATGAGCTATGTTTCTTCAGTTTACGTCGGCGGGGCAGGCGGAGTGCGGCAGAAGTCGAAGAGCAGAGACCAGACCATAAAGTTCGGCATTGCCCGGTTTTTATTTGCTGCAGAGAATTGTTTAGTGGACGTCAGTGTGCGCAGCGCGGCGTTTTGCAACAAAGCCCAGACACACAAGCGAACATCATCAACCGCATCATTTCGGCCACTACTACCTCACTTTTCACGCCAATATTCCACTTTACAACCAGTTCACCGCACCAAACGTCGCTTAACACCGCACAGCGCTATCTAGCAGGTAGCAAAGTAACACGCACTCCTGGGTGGAATGGATGCTGCGTAAAACAAATAAAAGCAAATGCGAAGAAGAAAACAAGATGAAGCGTTATGAGTGATATCAGCAAATTAGACCGTCAAACTCGATGCAGCTGTCACTCGAAGAATCGGAAGTAAAAAAAACAACAACATCGAACAAAAAACAGGTGTTGCGACGCTGCAAAACTCGGAAATGAAATGAACAGAATGGCATTGAGCCAGATAGTTTCCGAAAATCACCATCCACCAGAATTTTAACGGAAATTATTACGAAATTCAATTGCTCAATAAAATCTGGACCGAGAATTGTTTGTTTTTCATTAAATTCAGTCGAGTAAACACGAACATGTGAAAGTCAAAAGTGAAAACACGCCAGCTCATAAAAAACAATTGCACAATAATAAATTGCGGTGGGAAATTACAACTGACCATCGTGTGAATTTGAGAACAGCACAACACAACATGTCACCGTAAACAAAGCGGAAGAAAATCTGTCCGAATGTCACGTTAATCTGAAGCTAAGTGAAATTCTTACTATACTGCTTTGTCGTCGTTAACATTGGAACTGAGCGAAAAAAAACAGAAATGCACTTCTAAGGTTTTGAAGAGAGCGAAACAAAAAACCGCCCATTACATCAACAACAGCTGTTTGACATTCGAACTTATGAAGCATTTGGAAAATGAGTAAAAGTTCAGATCCACCATCCGAAACGGCTGATTTTACAGCCGAGCCGGGAATTCTGTGCGTTCAAGAACACCACAGGGACGAAAAAACAATTGGTGAGCATTTTTCCGTTTCCAGACAAAAATTTACAAAAAGTGGCTTTCTGAACAAGTTTTTACAGCACATCAAACTTCGAACAGCTAACTTGATGTATTACTCGAAGGTTTTTTTACAAAAAACAGTGACATCAATGTAAGCCAATTTATCTTCGTTTTTTTCACAGCAGAATAGCAACAGAAAAACGAATAAAGCTCGTAAAATTTGGAGAAACAGACAGTTACGCAATAGAAGGAAGCATCCACACGCTAGCAGAGTAGAAGCTTCTGCAGCAGTGGAAGTAGTCCTATGTTCAGAAAAGAAGAGTACAACAATAATTATGAATGCCACGGAATGACAATGATTTACGACCAGTGCAATTTTAATATCAGACGTACAAACGATAAAAAAAAGAAAGGCTAAAGTTTTTCGAGCAAAACTTTCATTTTCAGCTGATAATATGTTGGGGGAAACGAGTGGTGAAATTAGACTGGACAATGGTTAGAGGAGGGTGGAGGCGGAGGGGAGGGGGGGGGGCAGTTGAAAATTTAGGGCGAAAGGGTGCGGGTCGAGTCGTGAGACTTTGAAGGAAAAGGTGGGGGGGGGTGAGAGTTGTGAGACTACGGGTGAAGTGCGAAAACTCGGGTGCAGAAAACGACAAAAACCAACCAACCTGCGTTCTGCGGCAGAATGGGAGGCGCCGCCATTTGAGCGGGGGGCGGCGCGCCCGCAGGCCCGGATCGAGCGTGAATCGCACGATTCCACCCGCCCCGGCCCGGATCAAAGTCCTTTCTGTATTCGTCTCGAACCTGAAATGGAAATAGAAAAACTGATGGAAATGAAAACCCAACTGGGATTGGTGTTATAGTCAAACTGTGAAACGTGTTTTCTTATTCTAATACTTGAATCAGGCACCGCGTTTTTTTAGATGTATATCAGGTGTATAACACACCAAAAAAAAAATCCAGATATACAGTATGGCCGAATAAATAAGGGAGTCCATTAAGGCGGGATCAGTCGCAGACTAGGAGTTGTCTTTTTTCAAAAATGCCAATATAATTCCTATTCATGTGTGCAAGGGAGAAAGAATGAACAGAATAGCACAAACTCCTAAAAAGCTAAAAATTCAGGAGCATGCCAGATGTGTGGCCTAGGTTATGTTTTTGCCTTTTATTTCGGTTCCATCAAGATAAAATGTGCTAAAAGGAAGAAAAGACTGACAATCCGAGATTTTTTCAATCAATCACACAATTATTTCATTCGCTGAAAACCGGAACAGAAACCACTAACCTAAAACTTAATAATCTAAACCTAAAAATTAACACCGTTCACCTAAAAATTTGCTCATAGACCTAGAATTTTACTGGTGTACTAAGCTGTAACTAAGCTCCGCCCCTACCTGTCCGCCATGTTTACCCCGTCCAAACTGTCTGCAAGTAAGCTCCGCCGCCTACCTGTCCGCCATGCTTGCCCCGTCCAAGCTGTTTGCAAGTAAGCTCCGCCCCCCCCCCTACCTGTCCGCCATGCTTGCCCCGTCCAAACTGTTTGCAAGTAAACTCCGCCCCCTACCTGTCCGCCATGCTTGCCCCGTACAAACTGTCTGCAACTAAGCTCCGCCCCCTACCTGTCCGCCTTGCTTGCCCCGTCCAAACTGTCTGCAACTAAGCTAAGCTCCGCCCCCTTACCTGTCCGCCATGCTTGCCCCGTCCAAACTGTTTGCAAGTAACCTCCGCCCCCTACCTGTCCGCCATGCTTGCCCCGTCCAAGCTGTTTGCAAGTAAGCTCCGCCCCCACCTGTCCACCATGCTTGCCCCGTCAAAACTGTCTGCAACTAAGCTGCGCCCCCCACCCGTCCACCATGCTTGCCCCGTCTAAACTGTCTGCAACTGAGCTCCGCCCCCCCCCTACCTGTCCGCCATGCTTGCCCCGTCCAAACTGTCTGCAACTAAGCTCCGCCCCCCACCTGTCCACCATGCTTGCCCCGTCGAAACTGTCTGCAACTGAGCTCCGCCCCCCCCCCTACCTGTCCGCCATGCTTGCCCCGTCCAAACTGTCTGCAACTAAGCTCCGCCCCCACCTGTCCACCATGCTTGCCCCGTCCAAACTGTCTGCAACTAAGCTCCGCCCCCACCTGTCCACCATGCTTGCCCCGTCCAAACTGTCTGCAACTAAGCTCCGCCCCCCACCTGTCCACCATGCTTGCCGCGTCCAAACTGTCTGCCGTCCACGAAGCCAGCGTCCCAATCGGTGCGAATGATTCGATCGTCCAACCTTGTTCCATTCACATAGCGCATCGCATTTTCAGCATCCTCACGACAGTAGTATCTAATGGAATTTCTTTTTTTTCTTCTTTTTCGCGGATTTCGTTTTGATTTTCAGTCCTTTTTTCACTTGATTTCTTTAACAACCACCAAACAACAGGGCAGACTAATCAAGAGCATTAACAACAGAGGTCAGCACAAAGTTCCAATCCAGTCAGAGCCAGTTTCCGGTTGAATCCTCATTGCGTTCGATGCTGAGAAAGAAAAACACTCACTCGACAAAACAGAAGCCGCACGGTGTTTTCTTGAAGCGATCCAGTCCCATGATGATTCGTTTCACATCGCCGGCGCGGTGAAACAACTCGTGGATCTGAGGCGAGTGAACATTTTTTTGAGAGAAAAATTGGTTGCGTCAATTTGCAGAATTACTAATCAGCGAGATGGCGGTCTGAACGAATTGGTTCAATGAATCAGCTGGCATGCGTTTCTCAGTTTGAGAGTCAATTTGCACCGCTGCATGCAAATTTATGCCTTACTTTGCTACTGAGAAAGCATGTCTTCCAAAAAAACAAATTGTTCACTTAACACATCACACGAGTCGTTCACAGACCCAACGGGCGTCTTTGGTCAGCTAAAACTAAACAACTGCGTAACTGAAGTTTTTCTTCCAAGAAACCATGGCGAAAAAAAAACTGCGTAAAAACCGGCACACCTGTTCCTCGGTGGTGAAGTAGGAAAGGTTGCCGACGTAAAGTGTGCTTGAGCGTAGCAGCGCGCGTTCTTGCTCGCGGTCGTGGCCCTGCGAAAATGGACGATCAATCTAAGATGGGAGAACGCAAAATGCATTTCGGTGTGGTCGCTGGAAAGAAATAGATGTAGGTGCATGTTGTGAAATATCTGTTGATGTATGAACGGCAATGTAATGAACGGCAAGAACATGTTGTTTGGAATTTGGATATCAACTGAAATTCGGCAAATCGAAAACGATGACGTGTGATGTGAAGTGTGCTGCGAGAATGTGGTCCGCTAAGACATCGTCGCATCGGTTTCGTGCAGCGTACAAACTAGCTAGACTGGCTTTTCGGACCTTCGAAACACAAAACATCGTCACACTCAAGAGCGAAGATTCTGGAAGTTGGCCAAAAAACCTGAAATCGCTGGTCGCGATAGGCGCTGAGCGCGACGCTGGCACCGAACTTGCGTTTCGGCATTCTCGAGTTTGACAGAAGCTCGCCACTTTGTTTTTTTTTGAATCTACAATTGAACAAAATTTAGCATTTGACCCATCTGTGCTGATTGGCCCAACCAGTGAGCTCAATTCAAAAGCAGCCAATTAGCTATGGTGTACAGTTTGATATTTTATTGTGATGTTGAACTCTGACAAAGGAAAAGTCGATGAAAATGAAGTACAATTCCAGAAATTGGATTGAAACCGAACCGCAAAATCGGTTTTTACAATGGTGATCGATAAATCAAATTCTTCAGATCGTTATTTTTAATTTTTATTCCTCATATTGACTAGCGTGGAAAAAACGTTAAGAACAACGAATTATTGCAAATCGAATCAACACGACAATGGAATCGAAAATAGTTGAGCTGAGCACTTGTGAAAGACAAAAAACTGACGTGCAATGTGACACACAAGAAAAAAACGACAAATATGTGCAAACTAATGCAACGGAAATAAAGCTGACTGATTCAATAAAGTACACGTGAACAAACCAATTGAACGATAAAAAAATCAAAATTTAAAAAAAGTGACCAGTTCAAGACAGTTCAGCAGACAGTCGAGATAATACAATGAGCACCAAACGACCAACAAAAATCGTGATGTCTTCAGAAAAAAATCAAAATCAATCAAAATTCACGTTTCGAATCCGTCGTCAAGCATCTCGAATGCTCGGTCGATCCACGGAGCACCCGTTTGCGACAGAGAAACTCAACGAGCGAACTGTGTGCGCGCTGGCCGGCGTGATACCACAGCTCAATGTCGTCCTCGTACTGCTCCACCAGTTGCATGCACTCCAGTTGCAATCGGGTGATTTCAACCGTCGGCTCGTCCCACAACTCGGCGGGTATCCCGAGGTCCACTTTCACGCCTGCAGTTTGAGATTTTTTTGAAAATTTCTGAAATTATTTTATTGGATCGAGCAAAGAATCGGCTGTCCGCAGCAGACGAATTTTACGAAAAAATCCACGAAATTCACATTCACGGCTCTGATCGCTACAATCAGTTTTGTATGCAATGTTCTGTTGATGAGTTGTCTTGTGCTGATTCGTTCAGCCCGCGCTCACCCTTGTTGGCCAGATTGTGAATCGTGTTCATTGTGGTTGACTGTTGTTTCTGGAATCGTTTGATGTCCGAATGTTCTTTGTGCACCCTGTAATCGAGCATTCGATTACAAATGTTCTCCATTGTCTCCAAAAATCGCACCTCCGACTGAACGTAGCTGACTTTGTTGCCTGAAAATTCAGTTCATAACTTTTTATGCGAAAAGAAAAACATTGGAAATGTGAAAAAACAACCAAAGTAAATTAATTTTCAGGAGAACTCAAAAAACTTCGCATCTCGACAAGATTCGCGTCCCAACCTTTCGCCGTTTGCAGCACATCTTTTGTGTTGGCCGTTTCGACGAATCTCGCCTCGATCTCGCGTGCCACTAAAACGCACGTCTCGCAGCGGTCGGCGTATGGAACCTGGCGACGAAAGCAGATCAGACAGAATGTTTGCTGCTAGTTTAAAAATAAATTTTGTTTCTGGTTGTTGTGGTTGTGAAACTAATTGGTTTTTTGATTTAATTAATTGCGAATAAGCTATTGCACAAGTTTTTTTCTCTCAAGTGGTTCAAGAGGGGCACGTCACTGATGGATGAGGCTAGAGATGTCAAGAAAAAAAATTTTCTATTTTTTTCTTTAAAAAAAAATTTTTTTTTTTAATTTTTTTTAAAAATGAAAGTTGTTCAGAATTTTTCAGGGAGTCCGAATATCACCATCTGAGGAGCCACCGACTTACCATATGACCCCCACTCATATGGGAGGAGGGTGAAAATTTCAGACTTGGTTTCGGCGACCCCATTTTCCCACCGACGACATCACGTCTCGTGTTTTGCCTCTCAATTCACCTCAAATAACACGGAAACAAGTTTAACAACAAACCGGTGTGATCATGCTGACGACACGAGGCGAAACAGCAACGAGCAACCAACGAAGTTACGCTTGCAGTGGCAGACAGTGCAATTTCGACCTTTCGAGATCCTGAAAAACGATGCGTAAATGTGAGTTCTCTGCTTCTATCTCACCTTAGCGACATCGGAATTTGTTGAACTAGCCTTTGCGACGCTCAAGTACTTCAATGCGCGAGTCGATCATCACTCACCAAGGCTGAAAACAGTCGATAAATCAATCCAGAATACCACCTGCAGCGTTGAAGACTTAGTGACAAGGTAAAGTCAAAGAAAATTTTTGTTGAACTTTCGAAAAATTATGCCAAAAACGGCATTTTCAGGGCACATTAAAGAAAAAATTTCAAAAATTTTTAATAAAAAAATAAAAAAAGTGCTCATTTTTTTACTTTGAAAAAAAAATTAAAATTTTTTAAAAATTAAATTTTTTTTGTTTGACCCTTACATCTCTAGATGAGGCCACCCACCCCTCTTCTGCATGTGATGATGTTGGCCAGGCCGAAATGCGGAGAACCATCCTACAACTTGGTTGATTTTCCTTCCAATAATCCTCTCTTTAATTCAAAAGAGCCGATAGGCATTGCAATAAAAAAATCAATAAAATCAACAAAGAACGACTCTCACGACGCCATCCGGGTCGCTCTCGATTGCATCCAACGGATGCACGGTGTTCAGTGAAATGCACGCGATCAATAGCGTCAACGCAACGTCGCAGCATCGAATGAACGACGACAAAGACGACATGATGCGATCCGCTGTGCAAAATTCATCAGTTCCGTTCAAGTGTTTGCAAACATTGAAAAAAGATATTTGAGTTGTTACGCAGTTTATTTGGGTGTGCTTATAACGACGACACGACAACGACAATAATAAAAACACAGTGAACATTAAAGACTGAAGAACGAAAAGCAAGCGCTCACCACCTGAAATGCTGTCGTGCACGTTCGTCTGAGACTGAGACATGATCATTTGCTGCACTCATTGATGCGTTCCGTTCGCCTCATTAAACGGTAGAGCGAAGCTCGCAGCAGAGCAGCGCAGCTGAATGAAAACTGTCAGTCAATGAGGAAGCACACAGGGTGAGGAGGGTGTTGAAAAAACTACAATGGGCAGAGCAAAACGGCTCGTTCTCGAGTCTGCTTCACTGTTTTTTTTTATTTTAATTATACGCGCGCCGGTTCCGGAAACCCGAAGGTACCAAACTCCGGCGGAGACGGGCAATTACTGCCCCGAGCCCAATTTTACCCTCGGCGTCTGGTTTTTTACTCAAGGTCATAGTTGTTCCAGAGCCGAGGAGTTGGGGGGGGGCCGATATAGATAGCTGGAGCAAATTTTCCAGATAGATAGATAGCTGGAAAATTTGGGGGGGGGGCCGCGGGGGGGCCATGTGACTTTGGGGGGGGGGGCGGTCAAAACTTTGAAATTTGATAGATAGATAGATAGCTAAAACGCTAAAATACTATAAAAACAGCAAAATAATGCTAAAAATACGCTAAAAATCATGTATAAATGCATATTTTACCTAAAATTAGCAAAATTTTCAAGAATTACAAGCAAAAATAGTCAAATTTGGTCAAAACTGACTCATTTTACGTCTTCGAAGACAAAATTTTTCAGATAGATAGCTGGCTGAGAATTTTTTTAGATAGATAATAGCTGAGCCGAAAAAACCTGTCTGATAGAGATAGATTCGAAATTTTTTTGGGGGAACTATGCTCAAGGTGGAAAAATCGAACAAAACCATAATTGTTAATGGGAATAAGCCAAGCTTTTGCAGCCCAAAAAGGTATTGCATTTTCAGCAAAAAGTACACAGCAGACAACTTTCGATTGTTCTCTTTTTTATTTCTTTGTTCGCGCGCCGGTTACAGAAACCATAAGGTACCAATCTCCGGCGGAAACGAGCAATACTTTCAACACTGTTGTTTGTTTGTTTCAACAATTTGTTTCAACACTTTCAACCAGTTTTGAAGACTGTCAGTGTCAAATTGTGTAGTTCAAAAAAGTGACAAAAAATAGGGAAAAAGACCAACTTCCACGTTGTTTGTGCTTCTGGAGATTGGAAATTCAAAATGAACTTTTAACGCAATCAATAGCAAACATTTCTCAAGCAGTGTTTCAAATTTCAGACCAAAACACTGAAGCAGACTTGAAGATTTGAGAACGAGCTGTTTTGCCCAGTGCAGTTCTTTTTGCAACACCCTGTATTTTAATTGAAATTTTGGTCGCTCAGGCGAACAGCATCTTCATTCTTCACGCACATGATGCGCACGTGTACACACACCATCAGTCCGGTCCATCTGCATAACCCGTGGTCGGTGCGTACAAGTTTCAAAAGATAAAAGAAGGCGTTGCCAAATCGCGCTCAGCGACAAATGACGCATGTTTTGTATTCTCAGCCAGCACCGCGGCATGCGCGGACCGTCGACAAAAATGCGGAGCTTTTTAAAGTGTTATCTGGAAGGTTAGGTGTTAAGGTGGATCGGTACCTGTTCTGGGTGTAGGGCTTCTACACACCACTAAGGCCAGGTTCAATGATAAAAGACCGAGTTCACTTCTATAAGACTGAGTTCACTGGTATAAGACTAAATTTCAAACTGATTCCCGAACCTGCTGTTATCTTGCAAACCACTGCCTTATAAAGGCTGCCAGATGTTTGCGTAGGTGTTGTTGTTTTAGTGTTTTTGTAAAAGAAGAGAATTGTTCAGTGACAAGCACTAGTTGCATGTTATAATTGTGAGCACTCTTTTACATTGAAGTGGTGGTGTTTGGAGCGCGCATAATAGTGGAGGCTATATGGCTAAAGCGATAGTGAACACAAATAAGTGAAGGCTATAGGGTCAAAGCGATAGTGGTAGCGAATAATAGTAGCGGCTATAAAGTCAAAGCGATAGTAGAAAGCACTATTAGCGGTCTATGGTGTCAGCGCTATATTGTCGAAGAATGATACAAATCAGTTGAACGGGCAGTTATCGTTGTTTTACGTATTACATAAAAGTATGCGATAAGTTAAAACGGTTATTTTCAAATTAATTGAATTATACTATACGCTCATTTTCAGTGAGACTTGTCCTCAAGTCTACAAAATTACTAATAACCGGAAACAACCAATTCGATGAAAGTAAAAGAATGACGTTAAATAATAGTTAACTGACATTGAGTAAATAATAACGACAATAACAACAATAACATTACACTAAATTTCAAAATGTAAACGTGAATGAAATTTCTTCTTTTTTTTGGACGCTCGGTAAGAACAAAAGAAAACTTTAATCAGTCAAACGTAATAGTATTAGTAAAAACGGCTGCACCGTGCACGCTCATATTCAGTGAGACTTGTCCTCAAGTCAAAAAGTGTCGACAGAAGTCATGAACACAGTAAAAGTAGCTGACGAACAAAAGTAGATGTAATACCGGGGTCATCGTTAAAAATAGGAAAAAAGAACACATACACAGATTTTACTTTCACTGTTTAACATACATATATATATATATAAGTGTGATACAAACTAAGAGAAATTGTGATTGCACGCATAATGAATGAATACAGTGGAATTTAAGAAGAAAAAAAAATTTATTGAATAAGTGGCAGAATGTAGCTGGTGAACATAATGTACAAAGGAATGCGTAAAAGTACATTAGAGCAAAGCAATTATAAAGATAGGGTTAATAAACAAAGTGTAAACACAAACATTTAACATAAAGAGAATTTTAAAATGGGCAGAGCAGACAATGGGCTTTTAAGCACCTTTTTTTGGGGCGCCCGATTTTTAAACATACTTATTTTTTTGCTCACCATTGCCGAAGCAATGGCGGTTTTTCTGGGTACGGGCGCCCGAAGTTTTTTTTTAGATCCTATATTTTATATGGTACAGGTCCATGTACCTACTGCGCGACGGCGATCTTAATGTTTTAATCTTAATTTAAATCTCCTGTAATGAATTAACAGATTCTTCTCCAAGTTCATGTTCGTTTATTTCTGGATATTCTGGATTAATAACTGGGTCTTGTTCATCCGCTGCAAGCAACTGTGATAATTGCATAGGTTGTGGAGTAGAGCGTGAATGTGCTTGGCCAATAGGCGTTCTGCTGCGGTTAATACGTTCTTGAATTGGGGCTGCACGTTCTTGGACAAAGCGAAAAACATTACGGTATACTTGTGCTTGTTTTCGAATAATCTTAGTTAAAATCCAGACGCAAACTTCAATTGTAACTTTGAGGCATGCAACAGTCACCCATATTTTATATAGACTGAAATCAATAATAGGTAGTCCTAGGCTTTTCCATAGTGACGATGGGGACACTGAATGTAAGATTGAAACCGTAGATGGGTTTAGTGGGTTTGATTTTTCAATAAAAGCAGTTTCCATTTGAACTTTTAACTCATCATTTTTGAAAACATCATTGAGTGAAATAGATGATTCGAGGTCCATCGATTTATACATAGTAAAGCTCAAGTAAATGGTTGGATCTCCTAAAAGAGGGTCTGGTATCCGAGTAAAATGTGAAATGGTGACTGGGAAAGATTGTGGTTTAATTTCGACATATGAG
>JASANC010002439.1:0-13657 GCA_030248135.1 Theristus sp. LFF4_11 | reverse complement strand
CTCCAAAAAATATGCTACAAATGCTACAGGTGTTGACAAAATTTGCTATGTCGCGAGCGGCAGCATTTGCTCGAGGACGAGATTCAAACGTGGCTGGTCAGATACGCGCGTAAACGGCACGTTCACAATGTTGTTTTGCAGTTTTGTTAGGTCCAGACGAATCGAATTTGATCAATCAAAACAAAAGATAACAATGCAAATTTTTGTATTTTCACCATTTTACCACATTTTCCATTTCCATTCTGATGGCGATGTTTTTCCCGTTTGCGTCCGATTGCGATGTTTTGCTTGTGCAATGATTGCAGCTTGCACGCGCCAGCAGTCTGATCCCAGTAACTGTCGGTGCCTGCTGGAGTTCAAGAGTTCGCTCTGGACAAGGCGCAATCTGCGCCTTCAATGCGCGTGAACGCGTGCGACACAGTGCTGATGCCGCTGGTGACGGGCGTGCGAAGCGAGTGGCTCAGTGCGTTTGCGGTGCGCCACATCGGCACACTGATGCGCAGTTCGCTCGCACCGGTGGGCGGTGGTGGATTGGTTGATTGAGAGCTTGATGGGCTGAGTGGTTGATTGACTGATTGATTGAGTCGGTCGATTGATTCAGTGGTTGATGGACTGGTTTTGTATTAGGTCATTGTGAGGGTTGATGGGCTTGTTGATTGACTGAGTGGTGGGTTGGTGGGTTCGTGGATTCGTTGGATCAAAATTTGGTTGGTTCATTGTATTCTGGTGAAATGCAATGTAATTGCAGTTTCATTGATTGATTGGCTTAACACTGATTTCTTTATGGAGCAGTTTTGTTTGAGTAGTCAGCGTTTTGCAAGGTGGATTACTGAAGAGAAGAGCCCATGCGCAATGCACATTAGTTGTCCATTCTGTCACTCAGCCAACGGACAGCCGCCACCGCAGCGGCATCTTGGCGGAACGCACGGCTTGCTTGAAGTTGATTGACGTTTTCTACCAGCGGCTGTCGCCTGACGTGCTCAAAGGTCAACTGAACGACCAGTACGTCAGTGGCGTCGCCGACAAAAGCGGCACGCTGACGAAAGCGCTCACCAAGTATGCGCTTTTTCTGCCATTTTTTGATTAATTTATACCATGTTTTACCGTGTAAATTACTTTAAAAAGTTAATAAATTGTAATTTAATAAAGTTTACATGTTTCCTCAGTGACAAGTGCAGTAATGAGCAACTAGCAACAATAATAAACAAATTAGACAAATTCGTCGAATGCAGCGTGCTTGTTTAACCTGTCACTCTTCTCACAGAATACAGAGCTCAAGAAAAAAGAAAAAAGATCGGAATTAACGAGAAACCATATGTGCCCACAAATTTGCTGTTTGATGTCAACGAAACCCGATACATCCGTTCTTGTTACTGTGTTTCAAAACTTCGCATGCTCTGTGTTCTGCGAAGAAAAAGTGGCTGGTTTGGAACGAACATACTTTATTTCGCGGCTGTTTTGTTTGTTTTAGGTTCATCGCCGAAACCGTTCGGGCGGAGTCGACCGGTCGCGATTCGGCTGCCACCGACCCGGCACTCGAGTTCCAATTCCAATGCGCCGCGCAGAACTGCATCGCCACCGTGATCAGTCGCACGCAGGCGCACATGAAGTTCATCGATGTTTATGTGTTGCCGAAGAAGGTGCGCAAATCGTTCATGGAATCCATTTCATGTCATTTGCAATCGTTGATTCGTTGGTGATATGCACGCATTGCTGTGGAGGCGGAGTTCAGTTCTGCACAGAATGCTTGCGTGCATCACGTGTGCTTATCATGCATCCAACCAGGTTGCTGCATAAAATGTTGAAATAGACTGTGGCAGACGGCAACAGTCGAGGAGGGGTGGGATGGTTGAAAAAATGGAAAATAACAAGTAAATGAATGGGAGTCAGTATGTCTTTTTCAGATATACGGTTCCAATGGCTGCATTATCGATCCGACGGTGCCGACGTACGAGTTTGCTGAAACAGTCGATGTGAGTGAGATTTATTGTTGTTCTGTCGTGCCGTCGACAGAACGCCGTCGAGTAGGGTGCCCACCGAGTTTTCTGTGTCATTCGGTGTCTATACGCCGCTCGGCGGGGCACGATCGCCCGAGCGCACAGACTGTAGTCTAAAACGCTACCCCAGGCCACGAGTATTCGGTTCATTTCGCGTTGCAGTCATTGCCGCAAAGGCAGCGCCGTCTCGTCAGCATGCAGCGCGCCTTGCCGAATGCCACTGCGAGCGTAGCGCACAGCAGCAGCACACTGCAGTTTCTGTGCAGTCAGGTGGGTTCCGGATATTTTGAAATGTTTTTCACCAACGGCACGGTGCGGAGATGCATTTCGGCGATGTTTATAGCCGGGTGCTATAAGTCTAAGTAAGAAAGCGTACGGAACGCCGTCATGTGGGGCGCCCATCGAGTTTTTCTGTGATTAAGTACCGATACACCCCTCGGCGGGGCACGATCCCGTGAGCGGACAGACAGCCGAGTCTGATGCGTCACCAGCCAGACCACGAGCGTGACAAGCAGACCGTCTGTGTCTGTATGATGTGCCGTGAGCTGGATGGTTGGTGATCACGTGATGCAGGTGATGCTGTGGAGGCCGAGTGCACACCTGTGCACAATACACCGTGTGCACGGACCGTAAATAAATCGACTATGTTTGTTGTTTCTCCGTTTTTCAGGTGCTCCAATCCAGCAGCGTCCAAACCGAGGCATCGCAGTTCGACTACGCCGCCAGCGCGATTTTCAGTCAAGACGCGCAAAGAGAGCCGTCAAAAATTTTGAATGAACCGGACCACTCTTGGCGTTCAAACGATGAAAACGACGGTGGCGACGCTGAAGCGGTGCAGGAAGATGCGGTTGATGATGATGATGCGCTGAATCGGCATCCGTGTCTGCGACCAATGGTTCGACTGATGACCGAGTTACATGCGAAATACGGAGAAGAGGTTTTTGTTGTTTCATTGTTATTTTCTGGTTTGTTTGTGTTTTGCGGCTGGCGAGTGTTGTTGGAATGGCACTCAATTCAGCTGGGCGTTGCGCGCGCGAGAGAGCTGCATATCACCTACAGTATGGCCGAATAAAGGAGGCAGTTCATCAAGGCGGGATCCGTCGCAGACTAGGAGTTGTCTTTTTCAAAATGCAAACATAATTCCGAATCATGTGTGCAACGGAAAAAGAATGAACAAAAGAATAGCGCGGATAATCCGTTAGTTAAAAAAACGCGTCAAACTTGGCACACAATTTGATTTCTGAGCGTCTTTTTTCTTACATTCAAAATTCGCGCGCTCCTTGAACCCTGAAAAAAGCTGCCATGTTTAATCGGCCATACCGTAGCACGATTGCGCTTTTTGTTGAGCGCCGCGAACGTGAAACGCGTTTAGTGCGCTGCTGTGAGGCGGATGCCACGGGGTGCCACCGGTGTACCTCAGCTCCCGAGGGTGACGTGTGTGTACTCACACGATGGACACTTACACAGCTTACAGGATACCCTGTTACTCAGGGTGATGTGTAACGTGTACCAAGGCACCACCACCCATGATTGGTTTGGTCGTACGTTTCATTATCGTCGTCGTTTTTTTTTATTTCTTACATCTATTTCAGATGGCAGAGTCAATGCCAAACTGGATGCGAGAGATGAAGGCAACGTTGGAAAATCAGTTCACCGATTTGAAGGCGAAACTATTCATTGCTCGATTGATCAGCATTGTGCCGAAGGTTTGGGTTACGTTTCGTTTTTAGTTTTTTTGTGATACGTTTTCATTTTCAAGTGTGCTGTTTTTTGCCATTCATTATGTCTGGCAAAGTTCTGCTCTGAAGAAAGTGCACTCTGTTTACAAGGCAGCAACATTGCACGGTTACACAAGCACACACACACGCTAACTTGTATGTCGCATCATGGGGCCCCACCCCAACTATTGTTGTGAAAAAAAGATTTCTTTTAAGCAAACCAAAAACACCATGTGCCCAAATGTACACCAAACCAGTATCATTAATCAATGCAAACGTAAAAAACCGTTCTTTTAGATTTTCGAGCCACATGCTGTCGAATTTGTCACGCCATTAGTTCAACTGATCGTGCAACCGCAGTTCGGCGGCAGCAACGCTCTGCACTATTTTCGTGTGGACTTGGTTGTGTTGGTGTTGGGCTGGACGTTGGCGCAGCGGTCGCCCATTGTGCAGGTGAGTTCTCTGGCTACAGTCTACAGGGTGGCGCCGAAGTGGTGGCCACGATGCGCTACGGCCGCTCACCCATTTGCGCTGAAATTTTAGCCAGAAACTGACAGGAGGTCAGTCTAGTGTATTTCTGTTGTATTCAGCTGATGTTGTTGTTGTTGTTTGTTGCCCCCTTTTTTATCCTTACCCAACGCCCTTGGGGAAAGGCATTGTCGCAATTTTTTATTGTCCACCACATGGGCTGCGACGTTGGAAGCAGTTTTTCTGCTTTTGAAGTGGGCGTTGGGCAAGCTGCGCTGGTATGCATGGGCGCGATGTCATTGAGTTCCTCGCCACCGGAACAGCAATCTTGTGAATCAAGAAAGCCGACGTTTATGCTGCCGAACCATTAAGCCCCACGCAACCCGGGGCAGCCGAGTGGTCACGAGCGGATTCGAACCCGGGCCTTCCGATTGGAAGTCCCAAGTGCTATCCACTCAGCCACTCAGCCGGCTATTCAGCTGATAGTGTTGAATGGCTGGTGACTACATGATGCACGCATTCGGTGCTGGACAGACTCCGCCTCCACAGCGACGCCTGCACAGAATGCACGCGTCATGTGCGTCACCAACCAATCAGCTGATTGCATACGACATAGAAATAGACTGTAATATTTGAACTGTTCCTTCAGGCGGCCACCGACGCGTTGGTCGATTGCTACTCGAGCCTGCTGATGTATCTTTGTACGAATGCACTGCCGCAAACACCAAACGCTGCACTGCTACGTCGAAACATCCAGCTGATTCGTGTGCTCGCGCAATGCTGGCAGACTCCGCCCAGTGCGAACAGGCTCGTCTGCTTGCCGCCGACGTTTGAGTGCGCCGTGTTTTTCTTGTTTTGCGTTCTTTTGCACTTCAAAAGTTTTCGCTTCATTTTTCACTTTTTTTCGAGACACACTCACGGATAATGATAGTGGTTTCGGTTTTGTGAAAGTGTCTGAGTTTTTTTTTGTCTGGGAATAATTTGGCTCACTGGTTGGTTAACCGATCAGATTTCAGCGAAACAGCTTCTGGATTTCTCATTTTTCTGAGATGCGTGTTAAAGCTTTCAACTTTTTTGAGGGCGATGAGCGTTGCGAATAACTGAAGGTTTTTGTTCGACCAGTGCTGCTTTCAAGTTGGACGTCGCAAAATCATTTTTTGTTGACAGAAATCAATTGTTATTTGCATATTTGTTTGAAAAGCAAATGGTCCAGACTATTACGGAAAAGCAAATAGTCCTGCATCATTTCTAGTGACAGACTATTACGGAAAAGCAAATAGTCTTGCATCCTTTCCAGTGACAGACTATTATAGCCCCGAACATGACCACTTTTTCCAGCCACCTTTACCAATCTTTGGTCGCATGCGCACAAAAGTCGCCAGCAGATCGCCAGTCGCAAAGCGAGTGCGTCTGCGCGCTGGAGACGACGGCGGCGCTGTTGTTTTGCGGCATCGATCCGCTGTGTCACGCGACGTCGCAGCAGAAAGACAAGTGCGTTTTTCAATTCAGTCGATCGGTTTTGCTTCGGTCGGTTGGTGTAGTGTTAGTAGTTGTGATTGTGAAAAAAGTGTACACATCAGTTTTGTTGGTTTGTTTTTGCGGTCCGTCGGCTTACTGGGCGATACCGCCAAACAGCACTCGTGGTGTCAGTCATTCCGTAGACCACAGTGCAGCAACTGGCAGCTTAATTTCGCTGTGCAACTCATTTTGCCTATTTCCTTTGATGTTTTTTTTTGTAAAGTCTCTCACAAACATTTGAAATTGCAATCCTACCAGGATCTACACCCAAATTCTGCCGTCATTCCTTCGATGCCCGTCCGCCTCGGTGTATCGGCCCGCAGCGGAAGTTTGCGGCGTCATTCTGGCACATTTGCAGCGTACTCAGCAGGTTTTTTTCTGGCGTGTTTTTCTTGACGTTCTGTTCGTTTGTGATTGGCGTTTGGACGGTGTAACGAACACATTTGGAATTCAATTCTTAGTAGTGAACAGAGACGTTCAGCTCGCACAGTGTTTATCCGGTCCATTCTTCACAACCGAGCGGAGTTTTGTATTTGTCAGGTTTTCAAGATCGGTTGGATGGAAATGGAACTGTACAGTGAAAGTTGAATAAAAATACGGTTTTTTTCCCCATCAGGACAATCTACTGCGCACAACCGAATCTCACCTTCTGTCATCGGTTCGCTCATTCCGTACCACCGCGACAGCACTCGGCCGTTTCGTCAGTTTGACGCACGGCATACAACTGCATTACAAACCGTTCGCGAAATTGTGCGTGTGCGGTTTTATTGCGGGTGTTTTCGGGAAAGTTGTCCATTGGTTTCGTCATTTACACTGATGAACTCCTCGTATGAACTCAGTGCACTTTGTTGTAACGCACTGATACATGAAGTGCGCTGTTCGCTGTTTTGTCATGCAGACGCACACAGTGCGGTGCAATACCAACGATGCATCATGCATGGTTGCACATGCTCAACACAAACACACTGGCACACACATACGCTGCCACACGCGCTGCCTGTGTTGGCGCTGTAGTCGATCTCTAAATCGCAGGCAATCAGCCGATTGGTTGGTGTGATCACGTGATGTATGCTTTCTGTGGAAGACAGAGCCTCCGCCGTCACAGCGATGTCTGCTGCACAGAATTCACACATCACACGTGATCACCAACCAATCAGCTGATGGCCGACTAATACTGAGTTTGACGGTGCATTGCAGTGTTGTGGATTGCGTGTACTGTCTTCAGACTAGGCAGGAATTCATGATTCTCAAAAATTCGGACGCACGTTTGCATGAAAATTAACGTTTTTTTAACCATTTCCGACTGTTCACCGACATCGCAACGCAAATGTCCCGTCTGCACGGTGCCTTCAAGACGCGCTGCATCGAGATTTGCGCCGGTGCGGTCGGTCAAATCGGAGGCGACGAGTTTTGGGCGCAGCTGAAAGCTTCCGATTTTACGGCGTTGCTTCAGTCGCAGTTGGTTTTTTCTTTTTTTCGCAGTTTTTTTTCTGGAATTTGTTTTTTTCTTGTGCTAAAGTCCTTCCCTAAACGTTGTGCACTTGATGTGAAGAAATTGAGAGAATTGTTTTGGCGCTCAGTGGTGTAGCACTTTTAATAAAGCTGGTCCTAGCACTTTACCAACTTCAGCACCACAACAAGCGAGCTTCGTGCGAGCTGTCTCCGCCTCCTACTCCGTCTCGTCAATGAGAACGTGGTGCCCGTGCAAGAGTTGGCTGAAATGTTGAAATCTGCCTCATTCGCTCAATTACTGAGAGAGCCAGGCAGTTCAACTGAGTGTCGCTCGATTGTATTGGATCTGGCAATGTCTTTGTTGGACCATTTTGGTGACGTGTGAGTATTTCTTGTTGTCGTCGGCTTTCGGCTGATTGGGTGGATTGGAGTTTGATTTGATTGATTTATTTGCTACAGCAGTATCATATGCCATGTTAGGACTGCAAATGGGAATCAACAAAAAATGAGCAACGCTGAAGTTTTTTGCTCACCATGATGCTTGCTGTGGCTGTGGCTCAGTTTGATGGAGCACTTTTAGGTGTGCTGCCGTTGGCTTTCATGTAGTTTGTGGATTTTGCAACTCGATCCGCTGATTGGCTACACTAGCTTCCTATAACCAACTGTGAAATCATGAAACACCACTTTAAAGCGCCGTTCATACTGACGTGTGCACACACGGCACGGCACGACACGTGTCGTGTTCTTGCACACTACCGCACATGGAGACGTGCCTTTGACGTGGGTCGACGTATGTCGGTGCTTGTGTGTTCAAATGTTTGTTTTGTTCAGTGACGACAACGATAACAGTGATACAACGGAGGACACGGCCGAGCTGACGATTGTACGCGAGGCGAAACTCGCCCTGGTGTTTGGCTTGACCGACAGCGACCAGGCGCTGCGGTCGGTTGAGACACGTTCGCATTGTTTACGGTTTCTTGTTTGTTTTCGTGGCCGCCTTGCTGGAACAACAAAATATAGTTCAACTGGACAAAATACTTGCGGCCAAAAACTTGTTCCAAGCACTTCGACTTTCGCACTGATTTTCCTTTTTTTTATTTTCGAATGCAATGTGACCGACCACAGAACAATGATCCCATTCTGACGTCATCTTGCTCGTCTTTCTCAGCGCTTCTCTCAGTCTTCTGAATTTTTGCAAACGTTTTTGAACGGTTATCGCAAATCTCCGCAATGCGTCGGGCGCAACCTTGAAATGATCTACTAAAACGTGTCCACTACGGAGAACAATAAAAAACAACAACAAGGCTTTCATCAAAGCCCAACAAAACTGATTCCAAAGTTACTCTCCTAGCTTCATTCAAGAAATAAAAAAAAACGCTCAAATCTGCAGTAGTCGCGTGTTCTCGTTCCGGTCAGACGAGTCCCGTCTGTCCCCGCAGACCACCGCACCAAATCTCAAAGTGACCTTGGGGTATCTTAAGGACTTGGGTCGCTTTATCATTTTTTCTCAATTGCCGCTTCAAGCACACAACCGAGAGTACGAATGCATGCATCGAGTCGCCGCACCATACAACAACAGCAACAACGCACTTTGCCAGGCACCGCGTGTTCGCATTCTGGTCGCACGACTCGCGTCTCTCGCCGCAGACGGCACAGCGCTGCGTCGACCTGCTGCGACGCACCTACCACGGCGAGCAGCGGCAGCAGCGATTCCTGTCCGCCGCCACGTACCTGCTGCTGGAGCGATGCGCTGCAAGTGCCGAATACGAGCGGGCGATCTTTGAGCGACCGTTGGGCGACTGCGTGTTTCAGGTGGCTCGTGTACTATTCCGGCCCGGGAAATTCCGGCCCGTAGAATTCCGGCCCGCTCATTCCGGCCCGAAGAATTCCGGCCCAAAGAATTCCGGCCCGGAGAATTCCGGCCCGGAGAATTTTCGCCAGCAAGAACAATATTAAACCACACGAAGTGATTTTTGGTAAATAAATTCTTAAGTGATTTTTATTTTTGTTTAGAACTTGCTTGCAGTGACTTGTTGTAGGTTCCTAATCCTAAGCCAAGCCTTTTTGATAAGGTAAAAGGGTCACAAATCCTGTTCATGATAAAAAAATTAAAAAATTTAGTTGTAGTTTCATTTTTTCCAAAAGGTTTCACTTTCCAAAAAAGCAAACAGGACGAACATCATTGAAAATACACTGTAACATGTGAACATCGATATTTTTATTTTATTATTTCATTACCAAAATCACTTCGTGTGGTTTAATATTGTTCGTGCTGGCGAAAATTCTCCGGGCCGGAATTCTCCGGGCCGGAATTCTTCGGGCCGGAATTCTTCGGGCCGGAATGAGCGGGCCGGAATTCTTCAGGCCGGAATTACCGGGCCGGAATTGTACCCCCCCCGTTTCAGGTTGGGGGCGGGGTTGTTGTTGTTGTGCGTCGCCAGGACTGGGAAAGCTAGTGACGCAATTTGGCCGATCGAGCTGGCTCGGTCGGGTGTGGACGCTGTGTAGGAGCTGCGTCGTTTGTTCGCTTGGGGGAGCGGTGGAGTGGACGGGCGGAGTTGTTGTTGGATAGTGTGGTTTTGCTTTTGGTTTTGGTAATTTCTGTCATTTCTACTCTGAGCTGTTGGCTGTTTGAAACTGATTTGTTTTTCAAACTGTCAAGAAATCTATAAACTGAAAATTTTAAGTGACCAGGGAAACTGTTAGCCGTCTGAAGGTCTCAAAATGGCTGTCAACAACACTGAAAATTCCGGCAATAAAAGCTATTTTTTTGCACTGCGCAACTTTTACTGCAGTCGAACTCCATTAAACTATTGGGTAATCTGAAGTGATTGGTTTATTATCACGTGATATGCATGCTTGCTGTGCAAGGTAGGTCACAGCGATGCCCGCACAGAACACATGCATGCACGTGATGATCACCAACGGACCAATCAGCTGATTGCCCATAATTAAGAGTTCGACTATAATTTCAGCCGCTGCACGTTCAGTCGTCGTGGCGGACTCGTTTCTCGTCCATCCGCACACCCCGTTTGGTGGGCGACTCCTACTCCTCGCAGATCACCAGCTCAATCCGTCTGACGCAACAACAATTCGGAAAGGAGCATGCTGGGAGCGGCCGTGCAGAAATGCTGGCGACGCAGAACACTGCCGAATATGCGTTTGCACCGACGCAAGGTGAAGGAGACCGGCGATTTATGAGATCACACTGCTATGTCTGTGTGTCGTAGTCGCAAACACACTGGCACGTACACGTTGACACATGGGTTGCTGTGAAATCTCACGTGTGACTGCGATGGTTTTCAGAAAATATAAGCTGAAGTCCTAGTTAGCCGGCAGACAGCGCACTCCATGATAACACAGTGATGCTCCGCACAGCCACAAACAAACACACAGGCACCCACATGCGATGTGCCGTTGTCAGCGTATCTGTCTGCCCATGTGTGTGTGTCGCATAAAAGCACACAAATCTTCAAAAACATCTCTAGAACTCAAATAAATCAAACACCTCCTAGCTGGCAACATTGCTCCGTCGCACTGTGACTGGCTCACTGGTGAGCAAGTGCCCGATACATACGCGTCGCAGGCGGCCGCTGATGTTTCATCGGCGTCATTAAACGACAGCTCATTGAACTCGACACTGGCTGTGCACCGGATTGGCGCTGCGCTGATTGGCTGGAAAGGACGTGGTGCCTTGGCGAATCAGGGTGGCAGCAGCAGGCGCACACCGGTGGATGCGCAGGCGCAAGCGCAAGGTGCTTCTTAATTTTGGTTTAGTCGTATTTTGCTCTTTGTGAATGTATAATAGAATACAGTAATTTTCCGTTTTGCTTCCATTGATCAGTTTTCAAGTGTAATTTGTTGTTTTACTTTTGACTGACTTCGAGGTTAAAATCAAGCGCGCCAATTTGTGGCGTCCAGTAAACCAATCAGCGATGTAGTCCGTCTGCAGTCGAACTCAGGCCATGAGCTGATTGGCTGGTGATCACGTGATACGTGCTTTTGGTGCAGCCGTTGCTGTGGAGGTGGAGTCTGTCCTACACAGAAAGCCTGCATCACGTGATGATCACCAACCAATCAGTTGATGGCCTATAATTTTGACTTAGATTGTAATTTTAATTACATTCCTATTATTATTAATTCTAATGTTTTCCATTCTCAGATTCAGCCGCAATGGTGGTGTTGTCGATGTTGAAACGGCGAGTGGTAAAAGATCGAAAACAATCCGAGATCATGCACGCAAATCGCATGATTGCGCAACGAAAGCTGGCCGCGGTATAAAATGAAAAACGAGTTTTTATTGATTTTTTCAACATTTACCGTTCGAGTCTGAAGAAATTGCAATCCTGTTTACTGCGCATAAACACTTTGTGTACAGTCCAGTCCATCTGGACAATTTATACAACTAGCTGATTGGTTGGTTGCACACATGTGCAGTTGATGCGTGCCAACAATTTTCTTTTGAATTTTCCGACCCAAAAAAATTCAGGCGAGAACGAGCGAGCTGAGAGAGGCCGAACACCAACAGGTCCGTCTGTATCGCCAATATCGCTTCGGCGACTTCCCTGATATTCAGATTGCGCATTCGGCGTTGATTGCGCCGCTGCAAACATTGGCACTGGTTTGTTTGTTTGTTTTTTCATTTCGTTTTCCTGGGTTTTGATTGTTCAACAGGTTATGCAATCTCGGAGTGTGCCTTTGCTCCGCAGATCGTGCACTGTGTTTTTATAAACCACCACAAACAAACGCACTGGCACGCATGCGGCATTATGTGTGCCTGTAATTGTTGTAATGTTTGTAATTGGGCAACTAACGTGCAGAAAACTGCACGGTCTTTGACGACGGAGTGTACACGGTTTACAAACTAACACTAACGAATGTCCCGTCACCATTGTATTGTGCACACCTTGGTAGGTCGCGAAAACAGTCTATTCATCGTTTCATAATCAAAAAATCTGTCAGAAAATCAAAAAAAAACGGCAGTTTTGATATTCATGAACACAACAACAAAAAAGCGCTTCTAATTTCCAGCACGACCTCAACATCGCCTGTTTGCTGTTCGAGTCGCTGTTGTGCGCCGTCGTGGACGCGTGCACGCAAGAGCAGGACCAAGCGACAGTTGAGTCACTGGCAGCAGCAATCAGCGATGTTTGCGAGCAGCCCAACATGCACCAGGCGCTTGGACGCGCGTTACTGGTAGAAAGGGAGAATGGATAAAGTCGCTGTCTGAAGGGCTGACACTCTGCAAACACACGGTCGTGCTGCACAGTCCAGAAACGAACACACACACTGGCAGACGCAGAGTACGATTGTTACAGCCACGCAAGTGTGAGAGCGTCTGTGCGTTTTTTTATCTTTTTCACTGTGCAGCATTATAACTGTGTTAAAAAAAATAGCGTGCTGCAGCCCATTCAGTCAGCCTCTTTATTGAAAAGTGTGTTTTGCTTGCCTACATTTCTAGACGGACGGGTAATTGCCGGAATCAGGCTCAACCAAAAAATCGTGAATTCATTTCTGTCGAAGTGTACAATTTCACGTTTGTTGTCAACAGAAACTTCACTTCTTTCTTTTTAGTGGCATTCATAAAGCAGTATTCAGTGACGCGTGGGCATGTTTTAACATATAGCTATGCGTCACTAAATGCTGCTTCACGAATGCTCCTTTCGTTTACCCGCTCAGCTGGCCTGTACCCGTTGCTCGGTGCGCCTTGTACCCGCACCGGGCACCGTGGCGCAAACCGCGCTCGCCACTCGTGAGTATCACGCCGGTTGCGCGGTCTTGGAGCGACTTCTGCGGCATCATTCGACGATTGCTGACGACTCCAAAGCGGAGCCACCGGCTAAGAAGGCGAAACGCTCTCCAGATATCGGGCAGAATGAACAGCAGCAGCAGTTGATCTGGCTGCATTTGATTCGCCTGTACAAGCAGATTGGCGAGAGTGACGCGTTGAGGACGATTGTTTGCGAGCGGGTTCAGGGCGTGCAGCGGTCGACGATCGAGGCGGTGCAGCTGGAGTTGACGGGCGATTGGGAGCGGGCCGCCAAGAAATACGCGCAGGTGAGAGTGCAGCGTGGCCGAAGGAACCGAACGAACGAGTGAATGTAATGTTTCAACTTTCAACGTTTATCGTACAAAACGTAGTGATATGATGCCGAAGCATCGAACTAGGTAATACCCGTTAGTACAATAAAACAATGTTGAAAGAATCTGTTGAAGCCGCACAGCTGAAAACGGAATGCACTGTATCGCCCTGGAACGTCGTCCCAAAATGAATTAAAACGATTTTATTGCGTCAAAAAGTTTCTAATTAGTTTTTAGTTTTTCTGTTGCATTTTCTTGCACAAAACTGCCGTCAGATTACGTTCAGTTTTTTGCTGATTTCAAATTGCCGCGCAGCCGAGAAACACTCCTTCTCTGTGAGTGCAAATGCATATAACGACACGTTCAACAAGGAAGAAAGATATTACAACAGTGCATTGTTTTCGGACAAGGGCTATGGCGGCA
>JASANC010002435.1:0-46956 GCA_030248135.1 Theristus sp. LFF4_11 | reverse complement strand
AACACCCTGCATGCGGCATATTGACCAAAAACGCATGCGACAAGCCATTTTGTTTTGTATCGTGTGAGTCCCGGCGACGCTTTACAAAGCTGAAATTTTACATGTATATACATTTTTCGCAGATCTTTCAGAATTACCTAGAAACTATACCCCACAAACGTTTTTAAAGTACCGAAAAACGTGAAAAACCACCAACCTCTGCAGTTTTTTAAAAATACAAAACATGAAAAAACATTTTCAACCTATAGTATAACAGCGAAAAATGTGCGCAAATACAAGGGGAATTGATTGGTGTTTGATTTTTGTTAATAGCTTCAAGCAGTAGCGAGCTAGAGCAGTTTTACTACAAGGGGGTCGAAAATTAGGTTTTTCCCAATTTTGAAGCTTAGAAAAGTTTGGATTAAGATAAAAATATGATTTTCGAACTCAGGGCATCAAGGCGGTTCGATTGGTCTCAAATTTGACTGAATTTGAGAACTTTTTTGAAATTGTGCCTAGAGGTGTGGAGGCCGGGTCGGTCGACTCAAAAAGCCTATCTTAAATCAGCCATGAGGCGAGTTGATGGTTCGATTGTGTGGTGCGCCACGGAGGGAAAAGCAAATCAATTTCTATGGTGGTTCTATCCATTTCGGCCTCGCCAACATCATGTACAGGAGAGGGGTGGCCTCGTCAGTGATGTGTGCCCCTCTTGATTGAAATCCAGATTTAAAAACAAATTGAAATTTCTTTTGCTCAACAAACGCCCTGTGTCCCTAACCGGTGCAACTTGCCCTTGCGTGCCTCTGTCGGTAACCATGAGCATTGGTGCCTTCTGACTGATCGCGGGTGGAACGCACTTTCGGGTGGATTTTGTTGAAACGCCAACGCAGATGGCACTCTCACACCCTGTTCATCAGTTGCTTCAGTTGCAGCGATTATCAACGACAACAGCAACATTCGTTCCGTCTCACAAGCCATGTTAATGAACAAACTGCTCCGTGGTTCAGCGTACTGCTTCTCGAGTCTGCTCTACTCAGTTGTGTCATATGCGAAAGCAGTCAATTCCAGCAATGAATTGACGGAAAAAGATTAATTTTTGTTCAAACGAAGCAAACAAAAAATTGAACAGAGCAAAACACCGCCCCACAGCATTTTGGGCAGAAAAAGTGGACACTTTATTTGCGTTCAGGTTCTGCAACACGGTGCACATGTACCTGTGGATCGTGTTGGCCGTACTGCCGTTGCTGTTGGGCATCTCAATGTCGGCCAGCGGGAATGCACCGATGGACTTGGTGCTGACCACGTGCTACAGTGCCTTTGTTACGGTGCTGTTTGCGGTCGTGAAACTGACCGCTTGGTAAAACGTGTTTTGTTTTCAAATGCATTTACAGTCGAACTTTAAATTACAGGGAATCAGCTGTTTGGTTGGTGGTCACGTGACGTGCATGCATACACTCTGTGCACGACAGGACGACAGGCGTAGACAGACGACGCTCCACAGCATGCATGCACGTCACCACCAACCAATCAGCTGATTCCCTATGACTTAGAGTTCGATTGTGGTGTTGCACCAGTGTTTTTCTCAATTTTTCCGTTTTTTTTGCTGTTGTTCTTTTATTTTTATTTTGTGTCAGGTATTTACACAAAGTGTTCGACACGCACGAGGCGATTCCGGTGCCGCCGTCGAAAGCGGCCAGTCGTCGGGCGTCGCTCGGCGGTGAGAACGCTGACATCACGCAGATCATGTGCGTTGTGCTGGCGGTTTTGTAGGAGCAGGTTTTACTGGTACTATTATGGAGTTATTCAAACGTGTCCGAACTAACATGACGTCATTTGCTTTAAAAACGCTCGTTTGTCAAAGTACAGGCACTAAAATGTCAGTTTGGTGTGAATTATTCGACATTTACCATTTGTTTACGCCGCTGGGTTTTTTTTGCAGAAAAACATCGGTTTTTGCAGAAATTTTGGAGCGTTTGCAGAAATTTTTTAGCAGATTTCTGCAAATTGCAGAAACAGATTTGCATGCAAACTTTGGTTCTACAACATTCATTTTGTGCTTGGCGCTTGACTGAAATTTCACAGCAACATGAAACAGCTGTTTTTTGTCAAAAACAGCTGTTCCGGCGGTTGCTGTAGCGCAATGATTGGCGTTTAGTTTTACCTTCGTAAATAAAATCGGGGTATTTCGAATTCGAAAAATAAAACAGAATCAGATCAAATCGAGTAATTGTTTGCTGTTAGGCTTTCTGTTTGGAAAGAATGAAGTGATAGTGATTCTGATCCATCATCCACCCAATAGAAGATGCAAAAATAAGACATTGGCGGAGTTGTTGGCAAGTTTGTCGTCGATCTTGTCGAGAATCTCAGCAACCGATTCAAAGATGAGCACAACGTTCTCCAGGCTGCCAAAATATTTCTATTGTCTGAGAATGAGATACATGGATCTGAATAGCTCTTGGCGTACGACAATGCCGATCTGCTGTATCTGCACCAGTTTTATTCATCAATTTTGCCGGACAAGGGCAGTATCGCTGCCGAATGGAAACGACTCAAATGCGAGCGAATTCAACTGGTCTGAGTACAACTAGAGGCAAGCATGCAGTATCTGGGGATGAAAACAAAGAGGCGATACAAAATCAAACCGAAAAAGTGAACTGCACCTTTGAGGACGTCGGCGGACGGACCGGAAGTCATCGCTTTGATTGAGGAATTTGAGCATTGAGGGTTTTCATTTGATTATCATTGATGTGTTGATAGGTTTAGTTTAAATCGAATGATTGGTGATTTGGTTGGTTTGGCAATCTGGTTTGGTATGGTTTGATTTTCTGAATCTTTTTTTGAAAAATTCTGCGGTAAAACGATAGAATTGGCAGTTGCAATTCTGATCATCGTACAGAAATGATGCTCAGAACACAAAACATGACATTAAACAAGCACAAAAGCCATTTTCGTCATGTTTTTTTGAAATTTGCAGAAACCAAATTTCATTTGCAGAATTTTTTTGCCAAATTTCTGCAAATTGCAGAACCGACTTTTTGAGAAAAAAAATCCTAGGTTTACGGGAAGAAATCGGCTAAACGGAAAGTCTGGTTTGCTGTGAACGACAAGCGCATGTTTTGCGGCACATGACGTCATTTCAGTGGGATACGTTTGACAAAAATAGGTCATACTACTACTACATAGTTTGGTTGTGCGACTGAATGCGTGTGCAGACGTCGAAAGGAAACTGGTCTCCGTCTTTATGCGGCAATCAAATGTCGCCCAAGTGACATGTTTTGCAAGTGGCTTGTTCGACTGAATCGCCTGGTTTCGCAGAGAACGCACCGAAGCGACGGTGCACGGCGATGGCGACATTGAGCTGCAGGCGATGGGCGCCACTGCTGCTGCGACTGGCCTGTTTGCGTCCGGTTCGACCAATGCCGCCAATTATCGTCGAGAGACTGCTGGCCAGCGCCCGACCGCTCGCGAGACGGACACCGCTGCCGGTGCGTCCGTGCTGCACGAGCGACAGCACATCAGGCGCAGTCGAGAGCGCCAGCGCAGCGACGGCCACATTGCGGCGGTCGGCGAGCCAGACGGTTGGATTGCTTTTTTATCGTTATCTATCGTAGGAGTACGGTATCTATCGTAGCGATCCCGGCACGATCTCGTTTCGACCGTCAAGGAGATTTATCGTAGTGTGTTTAGTTTGTCGAGTGATGGGTTTTTGACGGTCCAGGCAGCAAGATCTGTCGGATACAAGTACAATGTGCGCTCACAGCAGATTGCAACCATTTTAATATGTTTTTTTTGTTTCCAACTTTGTACTTCCCGGCTGTTTTCATTGCATTCTGCGTTTGTTCTCTCAATATTCGGCGCAGCTTTTACGTGCACAATCCGAAAAGTCGGAGTCATTAACTCACTCATCAACTAGCTGATTGATCGCCCAATAATTGAGCTGTCCATTCACGAAAGACAAAGGTTTTTATCTTTAGATGCACTGGCGACCGAGTGCAAACAGCAGCAATTGGCGGGTGACGCAGCGAATGTCAGCGCCAGCGCTCCTGGTCTGCTGGCGACGGACGACAGGCGTGACGTCACCGGGGGCATGTTGGCGTCCCCAGAGGCATTGTCGGCATTGTCCATCGCAGCGACCGTGCATGCTGCCAGCGCAACTGACCACAAACAAACCATGAACAGCTCGTTGCCAGTCGGCAGGTCGTCACGATCGGCGTTGATATCCGAGCAATCGGTGCGATTTGCGGCAAGCGTTTCATTTCATTTCAGTCACCTGAATGACCCGGTCCTGTTTAGGGTGCTCGGGTCACTTTGCCAATTTTGAATTCGCGCGTCATCATGCTTACCTATCTATGTGCGCATTGAGTCTCGGGATTAAAATTAAAGATCCTCGTTCGGCGGAAGTTGTTCAATGTTCAGCTCAATGTTATGCAGTCATGATGAGACGCTCATTCTGATTCAATTGAATCCGGTCGTTCCCCTTTGCAAGTCCACTCTTTTTGAACGATCATCGTGTGACTCCATCGCGCAGCAACGTCGTGCCTCGTTCGGCCGTCGTAGTGTCCGCATTCAAGCGCACCACCACCCCGGAACGCGCACGCCGTCGCCGCCGCCGGACGAGCAAGACGAGACGAGCGGCTTGGACACGCTCAGCGTCGCCGTCGACGTGCACTCGGAGCCGACGAGACGCGTCTCGCTGACTTTGGTACGTTTCGCTTGTGCTCTGTTCGCACTTTGCAAGTGCTTGATGTTCTGGCAGTTTCTCTGTTACAGCAGATTTCTTGAAACCTGTCTCTCTTTTTTGGCAGAATACAGAGCCGTCGAAAATTATAGAACAATTGACTGGGCAACATGTTTAGTCGGCAACCCAAAACCTCCATTTGTGGCAAAATGTGTGTTTTTTTCAAAAGCCATCCCCGTTCTTTCTTCTTTTGCGGACTCAGTATTCCGGTAAAAAGATGACAGGTTTAAAGAAACATACTGTACCTGTGTAATGCGGAAGTGGCGAGACTGGCACAGCGATTGCTTGACAGTGCTGTGTGGATTCACTTGTTGAACTTGAGCCTCTCACCCAAGCAACTGAAGAAGGAAAAATGAAAAAAGAAACACCCAAGTAAAAGAGAAGGAAAAAAAGAAAGAACTGCTGTGTTTTGAGTCTTTGTGGGTAGCGTGATCATGAAGCTTGGTTCTTCATAGGTGTTTTTTTTTCTGGCCGCAAAGTGAGAGGTGCTAAAGAACCCGATTCAATTCAACCATTTCCTCTTACTCTCATATGTTTTGGGGACTTTGCAGGGCGCTGCGTTTGTGCATTCGTTCGACATTCAGTACGAGCACGACGACGCTGCTGCTGCTGGCGCGGGCACTGGGGTGGACGCCATTCAGGCAGACGCAACCGAAAAGTCGCTGTTACCCGGCCAACATCGAGACCTGCCCGTCGACAGTCTCGAGTTTCTGCCGATCCGACAGCAACAGACGTCGGTCGATCGGGCCGATCGGAGTTTGGCGCACGGCGAGAGCGCGGAGCTCGACGGATGCACGTGAGTGGAATTGGAGGGTTGAATGTGACGCAATGTTGGTTGGGGGGTTGATGTTGGGCTCCACATCTTCGGTGTGATTCATTCATTCTCAACATTCAAAGAACGAGTTCTTTTCATTCAAAAGGGTTCTATTCATTCTGTGGTTTTCGATCGACGTGTCTTATCCATCACAAACTTTCCAGTGACCACCGCGAGCTCGTGTCGACTGCTGGCGACTCAGCGGCTCGTCTCGGCGGTGGAGCACAACTGCGGCGAAAATATTCGGAGCCGAACTTCGCGCCGCTGACACTGTCGGCTGGCGCGAGCATGCGACGCCGCGGGCGAACCGGGTCCGGTGGCGGAGGCGGCACTGGCTCGGGTGGGTCCGGTCAGGGTCTTGCGAACGTTGACTGAGTGCTGCACATGCTCTTGATTGGAATTAGCCTGTTTTTTAAAAAGACTCAATCAGTTTTTTTGCAGCCAAACCTAATCCGGTGAATTTTAGAGAATTCGGCTTTGATTCGTAATGTGTCGCCAGGTTTTTATGTCAGGTGGCGACCCGTCAACTGGCATGCCCGGTCACGTCAGCGGTGTGCGACGGGCGCGCAGCAGCCTCGAGACGTCGACCGTCAGTCGGAATCGCTCGGCGATTGTGCTCTCGCAAAACACGTTGGACGAATGCAGGCTGAAGGTGAGACGGAGACGGGACGCGTTGACACCCGTTCATACGCGACTTATGCAGAACGTACGTCAGGGTATGAACAGCAGTATTGCAATAACACGGGGCCTAAAGTGACGTGTGACGTGCCGTGCCGTGCCGTGCCGTATGCGCATGCGTCAGGTATAGACGGGCCTTTAGCGGGCGGTCGGGGTGACACGGGCCACCAGTGATCTGTTGTAGCCCCCAGACCGATTATTTCGGCTTCGACGTCACGGCTGTTGTCGCTACTGTGGAAAGGTGCCGCCTATTTGGCGTCAGCCGAGGCGACATACAAGCGAATATTTTCTGACCACCTCGAGAGCTCACACTCACGGCTCTCACAACGCCCGCGAGGCCTTCTAGCGAGCGCTGTTTATCTACAGTATGTCTGCTTGAACCTGTCACTTTTTTCGCAGAATAAAGATTTGCAAGAGAAGACAGAAGAGAAGACAGAATGGGATCGGAGTTACATATTTACCCACGAATGAGGGTGTTTGGTTTCAACCAAACCCGATGATGCATTCGTTCATCTCGCTGTAACTGAATGTGTCTTATGCTCTGTAATCAACAAAAAAACTGACAGGTTTGAACAAACATGCTTGAAACGTCCGAGTGGTTTCATTCGAAAAGCACACGACGATCTCAGGGCATCCGCAAGTCGTACCCGTCGAAGACATCGAGCACGGACATCTTCCTGATGCACTCACGTCCACCGCGCGAGATGCTGGTCGGCGGCTGTTCGACGGTGTCCGATCAGCAGCTGTCCGTGTCTGCGGCGAGCAGTGCTGCCGCCGGACTCGAGGACATCGTCGCCGACCTGTTGCCCACCAATGAGTCGTTCGTGATCAGGGAGGAGCCGGAGGACGAGTTACAGGTCCGCACATCTGCTAGTGTCAATTTTTTTTAGATTCTGCAACTCAATCAATGTATGTGCACAACTAGAAAGAAAACTAGTTTCCATCTTTATGTGGGCAATGCGAAATCGCCTAAGTGACTCGGCCCACTTTCGAGGGGGGGGGGGACTTTCGGGGATCAATTTGCCAATTTTTTGAATTCCCGCGTCATGCATTGCGCACATTGAGTGCGGAACCAAAATAAAATACCACAGTTTGTGGCGCTTGGCGAACGTGTCGTACCGATGTGACGTCATTGTTATTTAAGAAACGCCCGTCTCTTGTGCACACGCGCCCAGAATTTCACACTTAATTCACTTTTCACGGATTTGGTCGTTTCTATGAATAGATCAGTCGTTAGTTATATAGAGTTGCGTTGTTTCACTCGACACGATCTTGTAATCGCTTGGGCGAGTCATTGGAAAGCGACGAAAAATGCATGCGAATCGCAATAAAATTAAGAATGTTTTTGACGACATGAGATGAGTTGAATTACATAGAGATTGAATACGGTAGCTACCGTACTCCGCGGGTAGGCACAGCTTTGGCGGTTTTCCGGGTGTGTAATCGAACGTCAGTAGCGTCTTTCTCTATGAGTTTGTTGGTTTTGTAACTTATTTCATGACATTGCGAAGTGTCGCAAGGCTTTATCGACGCGTTTAGCGCTCTCACTGACTATAAACGATTTTTGAAATATTCGTTGATGAAAAACTTCACATCCGAAGAAGCAGACAGAGCCTATCTGCAATTCCAGGTGAACGTTGCCAATGAGCTGCAGCACTCGGTGGAAGACGCTGAGCAACAACTGAGGGGAACATCCACGGGAAGCTCCACATCGAATTCGGGTGCCATATTTTTATTGCTTTGTGAACTTTGAACAAAATGATCATCAAGCGGTTTGCAAATTTCTTTACTTTAAACTTTGGTTACAATTTGGAGCACGCTCTTTTCCTACCTATTTCGGAAATACGGAACGTGGTTGAGTTTTCAGAAATGGATGGCTTACCATCTCATGAACTGATAATTTGTAACGTGAAACGAGACAGCGTGTAAGCATTGTTCTGAAAGCGCTCAATTATGTGTGTTGCTCTTGTTTCAGGCGAACAACTGCCGGCTTATCACAAAAGTCAATTGATGCGAAGTCTTCGTCAGAAACTTGACCAGCTGCGTCTGGAAGGCAACGTTTCGACCGATTTGCCAGTATGATATCAGCAAGGAAATTGAAATTTTTTTGAAAAAAAAATTGAAAATTTTTGACAAATTCAAAAAAAAGAATTTTTCAGAATCTGTGACTTTTTGAAAACCATTTTTCTTTCTAAAAAAAAAAACAAACGCTGCCCGTCTGAATCACCAACCGATACAATGCGATATCACTGAACAAGGACAGCTCTGCATGGTTTTTTCCCAGGAAGACGATCCCGTAGCGGTCGAACTGGAGAGTGTGAGCACGGCGGAGTCGACTCACTCCACGAGTGACCCGCCAAATTTGGCGTGGCTTTTTGGCGACCAACATGCGTTGCCAGTGGCAGCTGACGCACAGTCGCCTGCGCTGACACACGGTTATGCGATTGGCGAGGGTACGGGGAAATGTGCAAAATATTGTTTGAAATTCAAAGACAGACCGTCATGGAATCAGTTCCGCTCAGTTCACCTCCGGTTGTAGTCAGCGATTGAAGATCCAGCACTTGCAACTGATTGGCTTCACCCGTGCTGCTGATGTGTCTATTCAATTGGATTGCAGCCAACCAGCAAATTGTAGACAACTGTTTCATTTATCAGAAATTCAAAATTCAGCAAAAATTTGTGGGTAAACTGTGCATATCCAGTCTAACTTAAAACATATCCAACTAGCTGATTGGTTGATGCGTGTATTCTGTGCATGAATTGCTGTGTAGGCCGGAGTTTCGTTTGCACAGAATGCACGCATCACGTGTCCACCAGCCAATCAGCTAGCTGGATATGTTCTTGAGTTAGACTGTAGTGGTCAACAACACTGCCCCCGCAATGCGAATTCACCAATTTCCAGTGTACCAGCCACGCAACACGCCGCACTCGCAGCGTCACACGCACAGTGGTGGCTCCGCCTCCAAGCGTAGCACGCTGACGCACCAATCAGCAGCCGCTCCATCCACCGACGACACGATCGACATCAAGGAGGAGCTCGCCCGACTGCTAGAGGAGATCATCGAGCAGCACCCGGAGGCGCTGGAGGCGATCGAGAGCGTGCGAACGAGGCGCGCCAAGGGCAGCGGCCAGGGCGGCAGTCGTGTGCGACCGGCGTTGCTGCCGGCTGAGACGGGCGGTGATGCGCACGAGCAGCACTGGCACGACGACGACGATGAGATGCAGGAGGACCCGGATCGACCGTCGACCAGCTACGAGCGACCGGCGGTGCGCACTGGCTCCGCTAAGAGGGCTACTGGGTGCGTCCGGGCATGTTAAGCGGCATTCATGAAACAGTATTTAGTGACGTTGAAACATAGCTACTCGGTCACTAAATACTGCTTCATGAATGCCGCTGTGAGGATAAAATTTATTGGCAAATAAATTATCATAAATTTTATGCATGATCCTTTGGTAGCGACCTGTGAGACAAACGTGATTTTCAACAGTTGACTGATTCATTGGTGCATCCGTGTTTTGCGTCGTGAGCTACGGATAGACACCGCAAGTGTGAACGCTGTTGTGGGGTTTTATCCGGTTGACCCTTCGTGCGATCGTATACTGCATCGCAGTGCACAAAGCAAAACACCGGACGCAGTCACAGTTACGGCGCATTCATGAAGCAGTATTTAGTGACGCATAGCCCAAAGTGTTTCATGAATGTGTCACTAAGTACTGTTTCATGAATGCCCCGTTACGTTCGCAAGCAGCTTTTATGCGAAATAACTTGATCACTTCGTTCTCAGTGGCGCCCGCTCGCTGTCTCCCGCCGCGAGTGCGCTGTCGACACGTCTCACGGAACTGACGAGCAAACCGCACACGCACGTTGCTGCCTCGCACGAAGACACAACGGAGGGTGCGATACATTGCTTTCAGGTGCGCACCCACTTGAGCACTTGCGTTCACTCAAGCGGACAACTCCGTCATCATTGGTGGCGTTTGTTTGCGCCTGAACGGCGTTTGCGACTGGAGGTTGATTCGCTGAGTTTTCAGCGTCAAAACTAAACGGGAATCGGTATTAGACCGATGCGCTGTCATGGTTAACCACGGGGCACACGCCCCAAATCATGAGAGCACGAGCGAGCTCGCAAAATGTGGTGTTTCTTTCGTGGCTTGCGGTCATGTTCCGTGGTACACCGCATTCGAGTATTGTTGTGAAACCAGAGATTGATCGGCCGCGTTTCGCGTGCCGGTGTGCGTGCGTGTTTTGGGCGTTCGTTTGAGCGCGAAATCACCAGCTTGGCTGATATTTTCGTTGCACTCTTAAGGGACATTCATAAAGCAGTATTTAGTGACCGCGTAGCTGTGTTTAACACAACTAAATACTGTTTCATGAATGCCGCTTTGCATGCAGGACGAGGACGGCACTTGGTGGACGTACACGTTCGGCGGCGACGGCACCGGCACCGCGCAGGCACTGGGCAGTCATGCGGCCTTGATGCAGATGATCAACACGACGAACGCGACGGGGGGCACAGCGGGCGGGCGCACGGCCGAGGCGACGGCGAGGCATGCGAAACACGTTCAGGTGGGGGGGGGGGCGGAGACAGAGAAAGATTGCTATACACACGCATTAGAACGAAATGTTTGATGAAGTGGGGCAGTTTTTTAGGTTCTGCGACTCAATGGGTTTGCAGACGTGAAAGGAAACTGGTTTCAAATGGAAAATAGCCAAAGTGACTCGGCCCCATTAATGGGATTCAGAACAGTTTTCCAATTTTTAATTCCCGCGTCATGCATAATAATGTTTAGCTATCTATGCGCTCATTGAGTCTGGGGACCAGAATAATATTTCGTAGATGATTTTGGGCGAGTGCCGTTTGAGCCATTTGGGCTTTATTGGCATATGTTTTAGTTTTGTATCATTCGTCGTCGGTTGAACTTCAAGCAGTTTCGTGTCGTTACTTCGGATGCTGGCTGCTTGCACCAACTACCCACGTGATAAAACAGCCGATCAGCTGCAACGAATTTTGTGACATCGTCGTTGTGTAAATATTCATCTTCAACACGCGCCTCTTTCGAAATCACCAATCAACTTCTCCGGTGTTTCATCTCAGCTCGACAACTCGCTGATCGCACCGCCCGAGTGTCCGCTACGGGTTCGCCGTCGCACACGACACAGCTCGAGTTCCACGGAGGACGAGGAGTATCTGGCGCCGGCACCCGTCAGCGTGCTGCATCCGGCTTCCGGCGCGCAGGCCACACGGTCCGTGGGCGGACGGGCGTGTTTTTTTGTGCGATTCTGTTTCGAAGGCGAAAGCACCTTGCAGGGTTTTTTTCTGTGTAAGAAAACGCATGAATTTACACGAGTCAATAATGCATAACTTATGTGGACAAACTGTTCATGAGTGTAATTATGTCGAATGATGAAATCCACTGTGATAATAATATCTATTCGACCGGTTGAAAAAATGCCATCAATGAACGCTTTCCTTTTCGTTTTTTTTTCAGCGGTGAACCGCAGCAATTCGTGCTGTCGCTGGCCGGCAGCAGTCGCACGCGTGCACGCACCGCAGCGAGCGCAAGCGGCGTCGGCACGGCGACAGGGGCGCCTGCTGGTGCTGGAGGCACCGGTGGACAGGCGTTGGCTGGCCAGACAGGCACCACCAGCGGCAGTGGCGCTGCGACTGGCGAGCATTCGCGCATTCTACGCAGTCTGGGTGGGCCGTTCGTGACGAGCGACAGCGAGCGCCGCCATCGGCTGCAGCAGATGATGGAGCGCATGGAGCGCACGCTGCACGCCGCCACCGCCGCCGGAGCGAACGCGCACGGACAGCAGGGTGCGTTCAGGGGGTGCTTGTTGGAATGAACGCTGTGCGACTGTGCGTTGCACCTGTTTTGACGTCATCGAGTCAGCGCTAATTATGTTGTTGTTTATTGGCTAACTGCTACATAATGCGTCCACGGGAGTGGTAAATTGTACAGTCGAACTCATTCCAACTAGCTTATTGGTTGATGCATGCATTCTGTGTATGAATTGCTGTGGCGACGCTGAGTAAGTGGATATGTTATTGAGTTAGACTGTACATTACCGTCACAGGATCATCTTTGTCAGTGCTACAGAGATGCGGGGGTATTGCTTTTTTTAGTTGGTGGAACGAACGCTATTGGACTATGCGTTGCGCCAATTGTGGCGTCACCCAGTCGGCACTAACTGTGTTGTTTATTGACAACCGTCCACGTCGTCTTCTTTGTTGTTTCATCAACTTATCATTTTTTTAAAAATCTCTTTCAATGCTACAGGCATCAGCACTCCAGGCGACTACAGCATGCTGACGCTGGGCCTGTCTGGCAGCTTTCGCGACTCATCGCTCGGCAGTCTGAATTCGCTGCAGCGACTGCGATTTTTGACTGAAATGACTGGTAAGTTGTGAGGCTATTTCCTGTGGATGTATGGAGAATTGTCGTTGTGAAGCTGACAAGTCTGTTGTGAAGCTATGGAGACGAATCAGTGTGCCAATTTCCGACATAACCAATCATTGAGCGGTACAACAAAGCGGTGTAATGTTGATTTTCATTATTTCATATCTAAGCTGTCTGACTGTTTTGCGCGAACACAAGAATTTCGGCGACGGGCGTGTACACAGATTGAGTGAATTTTGGTTCAGCGCAAAAAAACCTCAAATCTCAATAATCTTGCTCCCACTCACACGCCGGTCAGGTGTGTCGGCCGAGTCGCACGCGGCAGTGTCCGCCCGTCGCAAGCACTACTACCGCCTGGACGTGTGCCCCAAGTGGCTGCCGCTCTCGGCCGACCACGCCGTGCGCACCGTACGCCTGCACTGCGACCGTCTGCAACTGTTGGCGTTGTTCGACCGCAACCGTTCACTCTGCTCCTCCGTCGTCGATCTGTTGTTCGTCGTCGTCGTCGCGTTGCTCGCCACACTGGCGCTGCGACGTGCGTTCTACCACGATCTCGCGCTCGTGCTGTTTTCGATCTGCGTCGCGTCCGCGCATTTCAGGTTCTGCACGAGGGTTTTTTTTTGTTTGGTGGCACCATACCCGTGTGCGACGCTGTGGCGTACCGATGTGCGCAGCCCTCAAAACCGGGTGTGCAGTGCGCAAGAGATTCTTGCGGTGGCATTTTAGCGACACCGGCTTGACGGTCTGTGCAACCACTTTTGAGGGCTGTGCACCATTTGCAAGGCAGCCGGTGCAATGAAGCAAACCTCGCAAAGTTTGTTCTTGCGGGCTGCACACCGCACATAACGTGCCGCTGTTGTGTTTATGACTGTATGCAACACTGACGTGTGCTGACGTGCGTCGACGTGCGTCAAAGGCACGTTTTCGTGAACGGTATTATGCAATAACACGAGACCTAACGTGCCGTGCCGTGACGTATACGAATGCGTCAATATGAACGGGCCTTCGCTCTGTGCACTTCTGCACAGAACCAAAAAAAGCACTCCAGAAAAAAAAACGCTCTGACCCCGTTCTGCACATTTGTGAGTTTAGAAACCCCCGGGCGCACGGACTCAAGTTTGACCAGCATTATGTGCGTCCGTTCCCGTTGTGCGTTTCAGTCTGCTAAAATCGGTGCAACCGGACGCCGCGAGCCCCATCCACGGCTTCAACTGGCTGGTTGCGTATAGTAGACCGGCGTATTTCTGTCTTTGCGTCGGACTGGCGCTGCTTGTGGACACTTTCGTGCCGGTGCCAGCCGAGATTTACGCTCGACCAATCGATTATCGATCGTTGTTGTGAGTGGACAGTTTTAATGTTGTATGAAACATCATGCAGCTACAAGCAGCAACATTCATTGGAACACTGCGCTGTGGTCACCACCGTGGTGGGTGAGTTTCGTTTTGAAACGTGCCAGGCACGTCAATTTTGGCGAGCTTACAGTCGAACTCAATAACATACCAACTAGCTGATTGGTTGGTTGGTGATCACGTGTTGCATGCATTCTGTGCGAACCAAAGTCCGACGCTTCGCAGCAATTCATGCGTAGCAATCCAACCAATCAGCTAGCTGGACATATTATTGGGTTCGACTGTACGTGGGGTGCAAAAGTGCGCCAGAGCTCGCATCCAAAACAATCTCGTGTCTCAACGGGAGCGTCCAGTATATTTTTCAGCTGGTATGGTTTCGCTTGTTCTTTCGTCAGATTTCTCGACAGCGCCGAAGCGGAGCGCGTCAACGTCTGGCTGCTGCTGGCGTTGCACGCAAAGGACGCCCTGCTGACGCTGGTGCTCGCGCTGCCGCTGATGTTCACGGCGGGACTGTTGCCGCAGATGAACACATTCTGGACGCATCTGCTCGAGCAGGTAACGCGAGACGAAATTCAATGTTTTGTTGGCAGTTTTTTGTTTTTGAATTGTGCCTGCGCAACCGAACGGGGCCACCAAGTTGAAGGCACCAGACTCTTCGGTGGTTTGGTACTGGAAGGTCTGGGTGAATGAACAGTGAGCGTCCCGGTGGCCCGGCTAAGGCCCGGACAGTCTCATGGCATTCTGATGTCGTGGTTGCAATGGAACCACTGGACCGTACCAGATTCCGATGGTTTGGTATCTGAAGGTCTGTCTGGGTGAATTGGTGAATTGTCGTTGAGCGTTCCGTTGACCCGGTTAAGGCCCGGACAATCTCATGGTTATTCTGATGTCGTGGTTGCAATGGAACCACTGGTCCGATGTGCATTTGATATATGTTAAGATGACACACAGCATCTGGTGACGTGAAAACGTTCCACGGTGAAAAAAATACATGGTTGGGTTTTTAGAATATACGTTTTATATATTTTAGAATAGATCGATCGTCAATTACTAAAATTTATCAATTAATTTTTTACATTGTACTTTGCGGAGTGACTCAGTCAGTCCGCTACTGACAATGCAAAAAACGGTATTCGTAATTTTGGACGAATAATCCCGTTTGCCGTAAGTTTTCCGAGTCGCGGAACACGATTGGTATTAGCTGTTCAGTCTTCATCATAATTCTTTGTTCGAAAGTTCTGTTTATATTTTAGTTTCATGTCGAGAAGCAGGAGACACAAAATGACCTAGTAGTGAACTGTCTAAATAAATAAATTAATAATTTAACCAATTTGCATGATGGTTCTCTGCATTTCGGCCTGGCCAACATCATATGCAGAAGAGGGGTGGCCTCATCAGTGATGTGCCCCTCTTGAACCACTTGTGTCATAAAACTTGAGTATAAACTTAGTAAATGACAAGAAAATAAACCAAACAATACAATATCGATCATACCTTGTTGTCCACCTTTTTAAACTGTCCCTGTTGCTCAGAATTCATCTTGCGTTTCTGTGCCGTTCCAACTAAATCGATATGCAAGAGCTGTCTTGGTCTTTGATCGGCAAATCCGGCACGCTTTCTTCCAGCGAAGCGGGCACGAATACTCATGCTTAATATCAAATGAAAGCGTGAACATAATAATCAATTGAACCAAGCACAACACAACACAAATAATAGTAATAACTAGCAATGCTAGTTGCAAAAACAGCCAAGGAACAGGCGACAGAAAAAGAATGACACCAATCCAAATCAATAACAAAGTTTTATTTGTTTTCCATAAGGAATTGATCAATTGAATGTTTGATTGTGCAAAATCACAAATTGTTTGAGTGTGTTTATTCCATAATGACACAGGAGTTCATGATGGCGATGGAGCAACCTATAAAAGGTTTTGGATAATGTCGGTTTCTGAAAACCGTTTTGAACCAAAGTTCTCAAAAGAACGCGAACTTCCCGAACTGATAAACCTGTGATCAGTATTTGGTATAAGTTGCACCGTACGCAAAACGCAAATTTTGATACGCAAAAGTGAAAACGTTGCGTGAACATGAAAACAGTTCTTGTGCCTGATTTTCTGTCATGCATATAAATTATGGGATCACACACCGTTTATGGTTGTGAAAAACATGTTTATGGTTGACTGTGTCTTATCGCCCCATCTCAGCAAACTTGTGTTGTGGGGTTTTGCTTCCAGACTATTTTGTTTTACTATCTTTGCAGCTGGGTCCAGACTTTTTTGTTGTTTTTTCTTGTTGAGAAACAATCTACCGCACTTTATACCCATTAGAATTAGAAGCAAAATAAAACTCGAACATTATTAAGTTGGAATTGGCTTATTTGTGATGTTGAAAACAGCCGTTTCAATAACGATTATTGGCGTAATCATCTGGCTGATATTCTTTAGAAGTCCATTTCTCACGCGCGAACCGCAACAGCTGAACCCTCAATACGATTACATTGTCGGTAAGTTGATGTGAGAAGTGGCAAGAAGAATCAAGAAACTGGAAGAATTGGAAGAAAGAAAAAATGGAAGCTCCAAAAGGATTACCGCTGTTGCAGTGGGCGCAGGCAGTGCCGGTTCGGTCGTCGCGACGCGTCTCAGCGAAGATCCGTCCGTTTCAGTGTTACTGTTGGAAGCAGGCCCGGAAGATGACACGGTCTGGTATGGCTATATTCCTGCTTTGGTCGCTCATTTGCAGCAAACCGTGATCGATTGGCATTATCACACCGAACCGCAGAAGCATTCATCACAGGAGATTGGCGGTCGGGTATGTCTTACCGACATTTCATTCAACGGAGAATCTTCTAATTTGCCATTCTTCTGCAGCTATATTACTGTACTCTTACCGACAACTTCATTCAGCTTGCCTTTCAACGTAAATTTTTAGCGTGTTGTCTGGCCGCGCGGGCGTGTGCTTGGTGGCACCAGCATGCTAAACTACATGGTCGCTAATCGCGGCGATCCAGTGGAGTTCAACCGTTGGGCCAGTCGACCGGGTTGCGACGGATGGTCGTTTGATGAGATGCTACCGTTCTTGAAAAAACTCGAAACAGCCACGTTCACTAATGATGAAAGTATTGGTTAACTGTCTGGGCTAATAGTCATTTTCAAACCACCAAAACTGGCTGAATTGCTTCAGAATATCGTGGTCATGACGGCCCACTTCATGTCACTCAAGCGCCACTGTCGCCGTTGTCGGAGGAAATACTGAAAATCGTTGCCGCTAATGGGATGAACGCAAATGACGATTACAATCGTCCTGGAATGCATACTGGTGCGGTTGCACGGACGGATTTATCGAGAAACCTGACAGTATTTTTGCGTAGCCGAATTCCGATGACATTTGGATGACCAGGTTTCCACCGAACCCAGTTTGTCATTGACGAACGAGGAAGGCGTCAGTCGACAGCGTACAAATATCTCCGATCAGCGATGGAACGGCCGAATCTGCATATTGTACCGAATGCGCACGTCACAAAGGTGTAACTGGAGTTTTTGGTTTTCAAAATTTTTAACGCTGGTTTTCTTGGAAGTGTTTGACATTTCACACGCTCTCAACGTTGCCAACATCAGATCAACTTCGATGATTCCGCGACGGACAAGAAGCCTCGAACAACTGGTGTAGATTTTGTTTGGTCTGCTGATAACAGTAAACACCGTATCTTTGTAAACCAAGAGGTGCTGGTTTCTGCCGGAGTAGTGAATTCGCCTCAGTTGTTGGCATTGTCTGGCATTGGCAATGGCAAGGATTTAGAACACTTACAGGTTGGAAACCGTAAGTGTAATTTACATGAGAAATCATAATTTCCATAATTTGTTGCACCTGACGCTGGAGGTTTGCCCTTGTTTCGGACCAGCGATAGACGTGATTGGCATGAAGCCTGTTTGTTTTCATGAGCTCTTCTGTTGCAGTTTTTAAAACTAACAAAACGTGTTTAATCAAGGAATGGTGATCAATGAAAAATTCAGATCCCTGTGGTGTTCGACCTGCCGGCGGTCGGACAGAATCTTCGTGATCACGTGATGGTGTCCCTTGTTGCCGCAATTAACGACAGCTCAGCAGTGCTGCACATTGATCTTCACGGATCAAAGCCTCACAACTTGCTCCGATCGCTGGCTGAATACTTTTTGTTTGGAACTGGTAATCATTTGATACAGAACTTGTCAAAACCGAAACAAAAAAGCAACGTTTAGGCGTCTACGTTGTTAGGCCCAATGACATGGCCGGGTACTCTGCTGCTCGGCCACGAAACAACTGGCATTCTTTCGAAGGAATACAGCTCCGACGTGCAATATAATGTCCTCTCTGGCGACATACTGCAACGCGGAACGTTGAACTGGATTATGAACTTAACTGATGCAGTTGGTTAACCTGGTTTGGCACTCTGTTGTGTGGTTTGGATTTGATGAAATAATTCGAACTGAGACAAGTGTCTTGAATCTGTGATGCAAAACAAAGAAACCTGGAATAAATCGGCGTCGCCGCTTTATAAATCAGGCCAACAGGGCAGCGTACAGTAAGGCAGGCGAACGCTCATTGTTCTCAATAATGGCTGTAGCGAACCAAGCGCGCAGTGTCGGTCAAATCAAATTGCGCTCTGCAAATCCATTCGATCATCCGATTATCGACTTCAACTACATGAGTGATCCTGTTGACTGGAAATCACTAATTGCTGGTAATTTAATTTTTGTTAGTGATGATAATTAATAGAAGGATTGCGTGAAAAGCTAGAAAATCGTTGTTGTTATTGGCTTTATGTTTGCGGTTCTTGCTCCAGGTCTAAGAACGCTCACAACCATAATGACGGACCAAGCATTGGTGAACAAATATGAACTAGAGATTTTGGACAGCTGCGGCGACACAAAACAGGGAACAGAAGAGTTTTTTCGATGCTTGATTGAGAGACGTCTCGTCCCAATGTATCATCCGATGGGTACTTGTTCTATGGGCGACGACCCGAAAACAACGGTCGTCAACAATCGTCTCAAGTCGGAAATTGTTTTCACAATTGTCCTTTTTGTACAAGCAATTTTTTCTGTTTTTCGCCAACAGCAGTTGATATTAATCCGGTCTCAGAGTGCACGGTGTACGTGGGTTGCGCGTCATAGACGTTTCTGTGATTCCTGATGGTTTCGGGGCGAATACGAACATCCCTGCGATCGTTATTGGCGAACGAGCTGCACACTTTATCAAAAACAACCAGTGACAGTGACTGATATTTTATTTAACACCACCAGATAAGTATCGATTGTTATAATGATTATGTTTTGTATTAGTCTTGTTGTTGTAGACAGTAGTTACTTGGTTTAACATATTGTGCTATTAACCGGAAGCAACCCCAATATTGTTTTCTTTGTGAATTTTTATTTTTGCTTCGTTATGAATAACTTGGATGCGGGTTTTCAATATACACCAAAGTCCAGAGAAATTTATCTGTGATCTGTATTCGGTATAAGTATTACGATTCTTATTAAACGTGTCCCAATATGCGTTTGTACGCACAGATATTGAAAATCTTTCATGGCTGTGCGGCAATTTGAAATCAGCGAAACTTAACGTATTCTGACGGCAGATTTGTGAAAGAAATTGAAAAAAATAATCAGAACATTTTCTCGCTAAATAATTTCATTTTATTTCATATTCAAACTAGATTCGGGCGCGAAACAACTTTTCAGCTGTGCGGCTTTTCCACACATCATGCAACATTACTCCACCTCCTTCGCACGAAAAGATAATAGCACCGCACGTAGATGTCGCAACGCAAATTTTGATACGCAAAAGCGAAAACGTAACGAGAACATGAAAACATCAGCTCTTGTGCCTGGATTTCTGTCATGCCTATAGTATAAGTTATGGAATCACACTGTTTATGGTTGTAAAGAAACATGTTGACACCGCTGGCTACGTCTTATCGCCCAATCTCAGCAAACTTGTGTTGTGCAGTTTTGCTTCTAGACTATTTTGTTTTACTGTCTTTGCAACTAGGTCCAGACTTTTTTGCTGTTTTCTACGGTTGAGAAACAATCTACTGCACTTTATAATCATTAGCATTAGAAGCAAAATAAAACTTGAACATTATTAAGTTGGAATTGACTTATTTGTGATGTTGAAAACAGCCGTTTCAATACCGATTATTGGCGTAATCATCTGGCTGATATTCTTTAGAAGTCCATTTGTCACGCGCACACCGCAACAGCTGAACCCTCAATACGATTACATCGTCGGTAAGTTAACGTGAGAAATGGCAAGAAGAATCAAGAAACTGACGGAATTAGAAGAAAGAACAAAATGGAAGCTCCAAAACGATTACCGCTGTTGCAGTGGGCGCAGGCAGTGCCGGTTCGGTCGTCGCGACGCGTCTCAGCGAAGATCCGTCCGTTTCAGTGTTACTGTTGGAAGCAGGCCCGGAAGATGACACGGTCTGGTATGGCTATATTCCTGCTTTGGTCGCTCATTTGCAGCAAACTGTGATCGATTGGCATTACCACACGGAACCGCAGAAGCATTCATCACAAGAGATTGGCGGTTGGGTATGTTTTTACCGACATTTTCTTTTATCAGAGAATCTTCCAATTTGCCATTCTTCTGCAGCGATATTCCTCTCACCGACAACTCCATTCAGCTTGCCTTTTAACGTATATTTTTAGCGTGTTGTCTGGCCGCGTGGGCGTGTGCTTGGTGGCACCAGCATGCTAAACTACATGGTAGCTAATCGCGGCGATCCAGTGGAGTTCAACCGTTGGGCCAGTCGACCGGGTTGCGATGGATGGTTGTTTGATGAGATGCTGCCGTTCTTGAAGAAACTCGAAACAGCCACGTTTACTAAGGATAAAAGTATCGGTTAACTGTCTGGGCTAATAGTCATCTTTAAATCATCAAAACTGGCTGAACTACTTCAGAATATCGTGGTCATGATGGCCCACTTCATGTCACTCAATCGCCTCTGTCGCCGTTGTCGGAGGAAATACTGAAAATCGTTGCCGCTAATGGGATGAACGCAAATGACGATTATAATCGCCCTGGAATGCATACTGGTGCGGTTGCGCAGACGGATTTTTATCGAGAAGCCTCGTCAGTATTTTTGCGTGTATCCGAATTCAGATGATATTTGGATGACCAGGTTTCCACCGAACCCAGTATGTCATTGACGAGCGAGGTAGGCGTCAGTCGACAGCGTACAAATATCTCCGGTCAGCGATGGAACGACCGAATCTGCACATTGTTCCGAACGCGCACGTCACAAAGGTGTAGTTGGAGTTTTTGGTTATCACATTTTTTACGCAGCTTTTCTTGGGAGCGTTTGATATTTCATACGCTCAATGTTGCCAAAACCAGATCAACTTCGATGATTCCGCAACCGACAAGAAGCCCCGAGCAACTGGTGTAGATTTTGTTTGGTCTGTGGATAACAGTAAACATCGCATCCTTGTGAACAAAGAGGTGCTGGTTTCTGCCGGAGCAGTGAATTCGCCTCAGTTGTTGGCGTTGTCTGGCATTGGCAATGGCAAGGATTTAGAGCAGTTACAGGTTGGCAATCGTAAGTCTAATTTACAGGAGATATAAAAATACTGAAAACACCAATAGAATTCAATGTCAACATAATTTCCAAGTTTCTTGCATCTGGCGCTGTAAGCTTACTTTTGTTTCGGACAAGCGACAGACGTGATCGGGCATAAAACCTGGCTTTTTCCCTGAGCTCTTCTGTTGCAGTTTTACTCTTCTGTTGCAGTTTTAAACTTGCAAATCGTGTTAAATCAAGGAATGATGATCAATAAAAAATTCAGATCCCTGTGGTGCACGACCTACCGGCGGTCGGACAGAATCTTCGTGATCACGTGATGGTGTCCCTTGTTGCCGCAATTAACGACAGCTCAGCTGTGCTGCACATTGATCCTCACGGATCAAAGCCTCACAACATGCTGCGATCGCTGGCTGATTACTTTTTGTTTGGAACTGGTAATCTTTGATACAGAACTTGTGAAACCGAAACAAAAAATGCAATAGCAGCAACAGTCTGCTATGCCGTTAGGTCCAATGACATGGCCGGGTATTCTATTGCTCGGTCACGAAACAACTGGTATTCTTTCGAAGGAATACAGCTCCGACGTGCAATATTATGTCTTCGCTGGCGACATACTGAAACGCGGAACGTTGAACTGGATTATGAACTTAACTGATGCAGTTGGTTAATATGGTTTTGCTCTCTGTTGTGTGGTTTGGGTTTGATGGAATAATTCAAACTCAGACAAGTGTCTTGAGTCCGTGACGCAAAAGAAAGAAAACTGTGGAATAATCGGCTTCGTCGCCTTATAAATCAGGCCAACAAGGCAGCGTACAGTAAGGCTGGCGAGCGCTCGTTGTTCTCAATAATGGCGGTAGCGAATCAAGCGCGCAGTGTCGGTCAAATCAAATTGCGCTCTGCAAATCCATTCGATCATCCGATTATCGACTTCAACTACATGAGTGATCCTGTTGACTGGAAATCACTAATTGCTGGTAATTTAATTGTTGGTACCGATGGTAATTAATAGAAAGATTACGTGAAAAGCTCTAAAATCGTTGTTACTGGCTTCATTGCTTGTTTGCATTTTTTGCTCTAGGTCTAAGAACGCTCACAACCATAATGACGGACCAAGCATTGGTGAACAAATATGAACTGGAGATTTTGGACGGCTGTGGTGACACGAAACAGGGAACAGACGAGTTTTTTCGATGTTTGATTGAGAGACGTCTCGTCACATTGTATCATCCGATGGGTACTTGTTCCATGGGCGACGACCCGAAAACAACGGTCGTCAACAATCGTCTCAAGTCGGAAATTGTTTTCACAATTGTCCTTGTTGGACAAGCAATTTTTCTGTTTTTTGCCAACAGCAGTTGATATTAATCCGCTCTCAGAGTGCACGGTGTACGTGGGTTGCGCGTCATAGACGTTTCTGTGATTCCTGATGGTTTCGGGGCGAATACGAACATTCCTGCGATCGTTATTGGCGAACGAGCTGCACACTTTATCAAGAACAACCAGTGACAGTGACAGAATTTTTATTTAACACCGTCAGATCGGTATCGATTGTTATAATGATTATGTTTTGTATTATTCTTGTTGTAGTTAGTAGACAATAGTTACTGGTTTGACATATTGTGCTTATTAATCGTAAGCAACCCCAATATTGTTTTGTTCGTGAGTTTTTATTTTGGCTTCGTTATGAATAGGGTTGGTAAAAAACCGGTTTTTTATATTGCCAGGAAAAAAACCGGTTTCTTTTTCGTTTTAAAACCGTTTTAAAACCATAAAAAAACCGAATGCTTCCCAGCTTCCAAACTTTCCAGAACTTGGCATCTTGAAATCAAAACAGGAAATACATCAAAATTAGTAATTTTGAGCACCGTAAATTGCTGTTTTCGGGCATACAACCGACCCAATTTGCTATTTTTGCCACCCAATGCTACCCAATTTTTTGTTTCAAATCAAATCAAATCAATTTTGCTTTTATGGGTTTCCAGGGCAGCACGTTTAATAAATTGAAAACAAAGACTGGGCAGTGACCGTGTAGGTGTGGGGAGCGGGGAGGGACGGTTGCAAGGAGACCGGATAGGGGCGAGATTTGCAGAACTGCAAAACGAAACTGGTCGCTGATTGCGTTCGAAAAATAACATTTTATCAGTTACCCTTTGCAAATCGACAACATCGTTAGTCAGTCTGCATATGCACTTAGTTTAGCAGTCACCTTGTCTTCATCGTATTTCACTTGACCCTTGCCACAAAAGCTTCTGCATAATGATGCTTCACCAGTTCAGTTCGACACAGTTCGCTGCACCGTTTTTTCAAAAATATAATTTTACATTTTTTTAATCAAACGAAGAATTGTGATTTTTGACCACGAAGTTTGAAAATTTTTAAGGTAAAAAACCGGTTCTTTATTTTTTCTGGAAAAAAACTGGAAAAACCGGTTTTAAAACGGAAAAGAAACCGGTTTTTTTCCTGTGCCAACCCTAGTTATGAATACCTTGGGTGCGGGTTTTCAATATACAACAAAATTCCGAGAAGCCTATTTGATTCGTTGTTTTCGGTCTTTGTCCGCAAGAAATTTGGCGTTAGTTAATGTTACTAAAAGAAATTTAGTTACAGTCGAACTCACTAAAATGTGGAATCAGCTGATTGGTCGACCGAGCGGAGGCTGCTCACACTCCGCACCGTTCTTTTTTCGTGGATTTGGATTTTCTTGAAACGTGTTTTTATGAATTTCCAGCAACCTTTTTGTGCTAAAAATAAACTCAAAGGTTTGAAAACGCGAAATTTAGAAAATTTTATTCCACAGCTCAACTCAAAATGTATTTTTTGTTTAATGACGACGACGACGTCGTCGCTTAATTTTTGCGTGTGGACTGAAAAATAAAAGCCTAAAAGGAGTGCGCTGTGCATGGTTTGCTGCGTGCACCAAGTAAATGAACACAGCAGCTTACCAAAACAACTTGAAAACGGTGAAAATGAAAAATGAAAGCAAAGTCGTCGTCGTGTCGTCGTCGTCCGCGAAGTCGGAACGCATTTTTTTAATTGCGGACGCATGTCGATCGGTCAGCTAGGAATGAAACCCCCTTCAGCTGGCTAGACAGCGCACTCATTTCAGGCTTTTGTCTTTCAGTTCACACGTAAAAATTAAGCGACGACGTCGTCGTCGTCGTCGTCAATGAAAAATGCATTTTGAGCTGTTGAATAAAAAAAATTGAATTTCGCAGTTCTCCAACCCTTTGAGTTTATTTTTAGCATGAAAAGGTTGCTGGAAATTCACACTCATTCAAAAGAAACACAACTCAATAGAATCCAGATCCACGAAAAAAGATGGGTGCGGAGTGTGAGCAGCCTCCCCTCGGCCGACCAATCAGCTGATTCCACATTTTATTGAGTTCGACTGTATGTTCATTGTGCAAAAGTTTTCAATCAGTTTACTGGACTGTAAGCTTGACCATGAATGAAACTGGTCGAAGAGCCACATGTAAGAGCGCACAAAACTGTATTTGGTTATCAACAAACTTGAAGTGACGTTGTGCAGCTCTGTGGCAATTATCCAAGGGCAGAAACCTGTAATTTGACAATTCAGTATTGTCATTGCGATCAGGCGACTAAAATAACGTTACAAAACCAAGGAGGTGATAAAAGTAAATATTCAGTTTCTCAAATCGAATCACCAACTATTGCAGATCGACATGCTGCTGTTTGGGGGCACTGCGTCGCTGAGTCTGTGGTCGGCTGCGTACGCGTGTGTGCGGTCGGTGCTCTCGCTGGCGGTGATGCAGGTGAATGAAACGTGGAAACTTGTGGCTTTTTTATTTGAAAATTAGTCACTTACATAGTCTATCTCGCTAATATATGCAACTAGCTGATTGGTCTTAGCAATTCTCAACGCTGATTGGTTAGTCATGAGAATTCTCAGCGCTGATTGGTTGGTCATTACATCATGTTGCATATATTTTCCAGATGGACTGTAAAACAGCCCACACAAAGAAACGTAAAAAAGCAACTGAACACCGGTGTCCTTAAATATACGGAGCGATCCGGTTGGCGGTGTTGCGCAGGTAGCACTGAATTCAGTGCTGTCTGAATCACGTGAATCTCTACATGCTTGTTGCTTCTTCAGGTGTTCTGCTTGGCGGCGCTGGAGTGGAGCGCCGTGGAGCAGCCGACGCGTCACGTGCTGTTCTCGTTGTATTCGGCCGTCTCGTTGGCCATCTGCTATGCGCTGAGTCGATCGAGCTCCAACATGCGCCTGTTGTGGTGTGCGCTCCGGCCGAACGCTGTCGCGACGCGGTTCGGCTCGTTGTTGTTGCTTTTGTTGGCTGCTCACGATACTAACTACAGTATGGCCGAATAAATAAGGCAGTGCTTTTAAGGCCCATTCATGCAAGCAAGCGCTAACATGAACGTGCGTATGAATGTGCGTATGTTCCAAAACTGACGCGCGCTGTTTTTTTTGCTTTCTGAATGTGTAGCGAAGTGACGCGCTTCAGCGCGCTTCAACCTCCATGAATGGCGCTTTAGTCTCCGTCAAAGCCGGATCAGTTGCAAACTGGGAGTTGTCTTTTTTCCAGAATGCTACGATCATTCCCAATCGTGTTTGCAAGGGTTAGAAACATGGAACAGAATAGCACGAAAAATCAATTAGTTTAAAAAACACGACAACTTTGACACACAATTGGGTTTCTGAACGTGTTTTGTTTCTTTCATTCAAATTTCGCGCGCTGCTTGTCCCTGAAAAAGCTGCCATTCCGTACCAAAAAGCTCGTTTTTACCATCTCTATTCTCAATTTGGCAGTAACTATTAGTGAAAACCCACCCATGCTGACTGCGTATGTAAACTCGACGCACTGATTGATCACTGATCGATGATAAACCGGTGCAGCCGGTTTGTGTGTATAATGAAGTGTGGAACTTTCCCATCTAACAATCATTTGTGGACTGAATGCTCTGACGTTGCAAAATAGGCTCTTGCAACCACGGAAGCACTGATTGCCCCATTGCTCATGCCCACAACACCGCCGAACAGTCGCTCTGTTCTACAGCAGCCGCGACGACGCTCCGCCATTGCACGCAGCGGACGACTCAGTGACGGGCGCTGTCGACAGCGGCCCGATCGACCCGCTGCCGGGCGCCCTGAAGCAGTCGGTGAGCAGCCGTCTGCGGCACGACTTGTGCGTCTCGATGCTGCTGGCGTTCGGCGCCTTCGGACTGCACTCGAGCGGCGCGTTCGCACTGCGCCCGGTGCTGGCGACGTACGTCATGGCCGGCGTCACCGCCACCAGCGGCCTCCTGTTGCACTACTTGTGGCCGCAGCTGCGTCGGCAGACGCCCTGGTTGTTCGTGGCGCAGCCGTTCTTGAAGTCGGCCGAATACGAGCTGTTCGAGTCGACGCGCCCGGCGCGCCTGATGTGGTTCGAGCGGCTGTTCGTCTGGACGCAGTTCGCCGAGCGTAACCTGTTCTACCCGCTGCTGGTGATGTCCGCGTCGGCCATGTACGCGCAGCGCAATGACGGACGGTGGTCGGTCGCCGCGACGAACTGGCTTTTTTTGTTTGTTTGTTTTTATAAAAAAGTCGATAATATGGTCTGATTGATTCATTTTATTCAGTTTGATAATTGTAGTTTCTGTGAATAACATGATACACAAGTTTCACTCAGGTGGTTCAAGAGGGGTCATATGAGGTCCCACCCCTCTTCTGCATATGATGTCAGTCAGGCGGGAAATGCAGAGAACCATCGCACAGCTTGGTTTTTTTGAATGTCAGTTTTGAACTTAGTGGTATCCGGAAACTGTCCGGAATTCGGCTTTAGTCATCCCGCTTTCGGCAGGCCAAAAAGGCGCAATGCTTACGACAGGCTGATAAGTGAATTAGGTGATAAGTGATAAGTGATAAGTGACCTCTGAAACAGCACCACGCCGCATGTTGGTCCAACTTCAGGTATGTCCCGTGGGTATTGCCGCTGGTTACGATGAAGCTGCTCCGAATGGGCTACTCCAGCGCGCAGCAATTGTGCTACCCGCTGATTTTGATCACGTTGGTTCAACGCTTTGACATGGACATTCCTGATGCAGATTCAGTCTCGAGTCAGGTGTCTGGATCGCAAGGTACATTGTTGGAGAGAATATGAGGAAAGTGCGTTTTGATTGCTGGTGGTTGCTGCATATTTAGTCGTAAATTTATGAAAACGATGAATTTAGCAAAAATAGATGTTGATTGCTTTTTGCATGAAGCATGCATGCATTAAGTTGTAAAAAGGATACCTTCGTTGGACAACTTCGTTGATCGAATCAATTGGCTGAAGCTCAATCCTCCGTCTCGATACTATTTTCCATTTCTCGCAGCATTCTGGCGTCACTCCAGTCTGACGTTCCCAGTAAATCTGTTCTGCTTGGCTGCGATCTGGCCGAAACTCCGTGAGCTCTACGACAAACTGCAGTTCGTGTTCGCTTACTCGGCGCCCTGGCAGATCTCCTGGGGCTCGGCGTTTCATGCGTTCGCGCAGCCGTTCTCGCTGCCGCACAGGTAAAACAAAACGGAGAGAGCCAGCGAGTTCACACAAAATGATCGCCCTAAAGACCCGTTTATACCTGACTGACGCATGCGGGTACGGCACGGCACGTCACATCACTTCAAGGCTCGTTCTTGGTGCAAAAAAACTAGCCGTACGGCCCCGTACGGTACGTACGTCTTGTTTTAGGTTTTGCTTTTGTTCGCACAGACGTAGGTCGACGTACGTCTGCATGCGTCTGGTATGAACGAAGACGTGCCGGGCCGGACCGCGCCACGTCACTTTAGTATTTGCGCTCGTTCGCACCTGACGTACGGAGACGTATGTATGTGTTTTTGCAGCGCGTTCACGATCGCACAAGCAGTCGTCTCGTCGGTCGTCAGCGCCCCGGTGAATCCGTTCCTCGGCTCCTCCTTCTTCATCACCTCGTACGCGCGACCGGTGAAATTCTGGGAGAAAGACTACAACACGCGCCGTGTGGACCACTCGAACACTCGCCTGATCACGCAGATCGACCGCGGACCAACCACCGACGACTCGCACTTCAACGCGATCTTCTACGAGCATCTAACGAGGTCGCTCGGAATTGGTTTTCTTTTTTGTGGTTGTTGGTTGTTGGGTATTTTTTGGCGATGTTTTTAGCGCCAGGGCTAACCCAGAAAAACGTACAGAACGCCGTCGAGTAGGGTGCCCAACGAGTTTTCGATGTCATTGAGTGTCTATACACCCCTCGGCGGGGCTCCATCCCGCAAACGCACAATCTAACGCGCTACCACGCCACGAGGGTGACAAAAGTACTTTTTCATATTTTTTGTCATTTGGTTCAGTGACTCAATGCGGTTGCACACATGGAGAGGCTTGACGCGGCACTTCAAATCAACTGCGTGGCCTGGTCGTTCCTCAGGGACTAGAGCTACGCCGGTGATTTTGAATTGCCGCGTCAAGCGAGAAACTGATTTTCGTTTTCCCATCCATGCTTTCACTGATTGAACCGCGGAACCAGGAATCGACAATAATGGAGCCCGAACGCCATCGCGCCGCTTGATGCGTGTTCAAATGAACAATATGAGGTCTCCCAACCACAACAAACATCCCGTGCCAAAAGCCGGCTGAGTGGCTGAGTGGATAGCACTTGGGACTTCCAATCGGAAGGCACGGGTTCGAATCCGCTCGTGACCACTCGGCTGCCCCGGGTTGCGTGGGGCTTAATGGTTCGGCAGCATAAACGTCGGCTTTCTTGATTCACAAGATTGCTGTTCCGGTGGCGAGGAACTCAATGACATCGCGCCCATGCATATTAGCGCAGCTTGCCCAACGCCCACTTCTATAGCAGAAAAACTGCTTCCAACGTCGCAGCCCATGTGGTGGACAATAAAAAATTGCGACAAGGCCTTTCCCCAAGGGCGTTGGGTAAGGATAAAAAGGGGGCAACAAACAACAACAACAACAACATCCCGTGCCAAAAGCAACGCATAAAAACGTACTATGAGGCGTGCAACAAGATGTTTTCTGTTGATCACACAGATCGCTGCAGCAAAGTTTGGCCGGTGATCTGGCGTTGGGCAGATGGGCGACGACTGTGCACGCAGGCGACTGCTTCATTCTTGCCTCGTTTTACCTGAACTGTCTCGTGCACATCATTGAAGTCGGCAATGGATTCGTGACGTTCCAATTGAGGGGACTCGAGTTCAGAGGCACCTACTGTCAACAGAGGGAGGTGCGTTGTTGTTTGGTGGGCTTTCGGGATAGGACTCGATTTGAGTGGCTGGTGCAAACCGAGCAGAAGAAACGTTTTTTTGTCAACCAACTCCGATTTACTGTCGAACTCTCAATTGTAGGGAATCAGCTGATTGGTTGGTGATCACGTGATGCATGGATTCCGTGAAAACCAAACACCGCCTTCACAGCGATTCACACACACAAAATGCATGCATCACGTGATCACCCAACGACAACGCTGATTCCCAATAACTTAAGAGTTCGACTGTAGTGATTGGTCACTTGTGGTGTTTTTTCGTTCTGCGTTTTTTCACTATTATAAACCGCCAATACCAGCCGTTCAACATCAACCACCCGGCACATCCGCCTGTAATCAGCGTGTTTCACATTCGCTTATAATAGGTGGAGGCGATCAGCGAGGACATTGCCGAGGGCGACGGTTGCTGCTGCTGCGAGCCCGGTCGTCTGCCCGGACTGTTGTCGTTCAACACGGCGTGGACGCTGCGCTGGCTCGTCTGGGAGGTCGTCAGCACCAAGTACATCCTCGAGGGGTACTCGATCAGTGACAACTCTGCAGTCACCATGCTGCATGTGCGTTGCAGTGGCGTATTCTCCTTTTAGGGACAGGGAGTGTGGGTATCTGCGTTTGAGAGTCAGTCAGTCAGTCAGTCAGTCAGTTTTATTCTGCAGTGCACGGCATAATACCAGAGAATTGTAAGACACCATGAGTCGGCAAGCCGAAACACGACAGAAACAGAGAGCATTAGGTCTTGTTGCATTAATAGTTGTTCATCGCCAAACGGGTGGCAAAGGTAGTGACGCAATTTGGCCGACCGAGCGGGCTCGGTCCGCTGCGGACGCTGCGTAGAAGCTGCGTCGTTCGCCCCGGGCAGCAGTTCTTTGTTTTCCGTTGAGAGTTTCCCATAAAAGCAAGCAGGTTTTGGATTGATTTGCTTGTCCAGCTGCACCTAGATATGCAATGAACAACGTTTTGCGCGACAATGCCGAAATGTATCACGATAAATCACGCAAAATATGCTGTGTATGTGCGGTGCGCTCGTTGGTTGCATCCTGACGATAGGACCATACAGATTACAGTTAAAGTGGCGCAGCTGGGCATGAAAAATGTCTGAGCGGACTGTATGACGATGCGTTTAGGACTGAGGTCGTGGTAGAGCTACGCGTATTAATCGTATTCAGAAATAGGTGCTCCATCTGCTGCGTCTGCTGGATGAATAGTATACCCTGCACGCTTGGTTTGCTTATTTCAAATCTCACAGCGCCTGTCTTTCAGGTACACGAACTGCGTCGTCTGCTGATCAGTTTATACGTGAAATGTGTCGCGTACTACGCGGTGATGTCACCGAAACTGGAGCAGTGGCTGTGCACGGACGGCGTCGCATCGGCGTTGCACTCGATTGCGTCCAATTCAAAGTGAGCCGAGCAACATGTTCATTCGCATTACCGGTCTTATGGAGGAGGAACGTGTGTTTTTACCGGCGTTCATGGGAATGCAGCAAAATGTTCATAAGACCGCAACGTTTTATTAGATTATGTATTGTGGTGTGTGACAATTTTCGAGTTCTTGATATATTGTCTTTGATGTGAGAACCTACCAGTTGCATTTGCAACGCTTCAAACATGTTTTAAGAAAAGTTCAAGTTCAAGTTCAACTAATTATTCGAGTTCAAGTTCAAGTTATGCGGTCAGTGTGCATTTGAGCTGATGGACTCGCTGATGGATCGTTTCAACCCTGATACAACCGCTCAATGCGTCTTGTATTCATTCGGGGCAATTTGGTCCGCAACATCAGATGCGATAAAAGCTGTGTAGTTTTATATTACCTCTTTAATATTACCTGTTTTTTGTCATGCATTTGTCCAGGTACGTCGATTTGGACGCGCTGTTCTGCATCAGCAGCGACGAGGACTTTGACACGCGTGCTGGCGGCATCAGTCGAAATGCGTATTACAAGATATACGGCGACTGGATCGAGCATCTGGTGCGGCAGCGCGCGCAGAGCTTGGTGCGCTTAAAAAATTTTTTTTTGTTTTTTGTTGAAGATCGAAAAAAACTTTGAGTTTTTCTTTTGTCGATCACATAATGAAATCACACTAACTCGATTTATTCCGAAAGAAAGTCAAGACCGCCATCATTATCATGCAAGATCCTATTCGGCGCGTAGCCTTGTAATACAATCAATACGATTAAATCCTTCCGCAAAACTAGAGCATGATACAGTCTAACTCAATAACATATGCAACTAGCTGATTGGTTGATGCATGCGCTTGTATGAATTTCTGAGAATTGCGGAGTTCGGCTTGCACAGAATGCATGCATCACGTGCTCACCAACCAATCAGCTAGTTGGATATGTTATATAGTTAGACTGTAGAAATAACTTGATCCTGACGGCTAATAATTGGTCACCCTCGTGGCCTGGTGGTAGTGCGTTAGACTACAGTCTGTGCGCTCGGGGGATCGAGCCCCGCCGAGGGGTGTATAGGCACTTAATGACAGAGAAAACTCGATGGGCGCCCTACTCAATGGCGTTCTGTACGCTTCTCTGGGTTAGCCCTGGCTAAAAACATCGCCTAAAAATCCCAACAACAACAACACCAAAGGGATGGGCGCGGGACAGCCGGCCGTGCGGTACAAATCACAGGACGGGACGTGTCCCACAGAAATCCGTTCAAGCTGTGCGCGTTCGCAGGGCACCGCGCCGATGGACAGCAAGCCGGACAGTGTGGTGGTGGTGTTGTGCTACGCGTTGTCGCTGGCCGCTAGACGCGCGCTCGCCGCCTCCGCGCACAATCGACACGCCTCGGCGGCGGAGTCGCTGCTGTACGGTGTGCACGCGCTGTTCAAGGGCGACTTCCGCATCACGTCCGCTAGGGATGAATGGCTGTTCGCTGACATGGACTTGTTACGATGCGTCGTCGCGCCGTCCGTTCGGTCGGTTTTTGGTGGTGCTTGTGACAACGTTCAACGTTCAACATTTATCGTAGCAAAAATGTTGTGATCCGTCGTGATACCCGTTATGAATGAAACGCACTGAAACATATCAACAATATCACGCATTCGCCACACGAACAACACGACGAACATCATTTATAAGCTGATTGTCAACAAACGCAAATAGAATGGTTGCGCGGTTGGTTGCGCCATTCAGTTGCGCCCTTACGCGCTGACAAAACCGACCAGGATTTGGTCAAACTGTTGAAATCTGGCCGTCGAAATGTTTTCGCAAAGAAAAAAGGTGCAAGGATAACGGGAACTCAACTCGCAACACACAACGATCGTCATGATTTCACTGCAGCATGGCGCTGACCCTTCACCAAGATCACTTTGCGCGTTGCGACGACCTTGACGAGCCGTGTGCGCTGTTCAATTGTATTTCATCGCACGAACACTCGATGTTTGTCTCGCACGAACACGATCCGGCCTGGAGACGGGCGTTGCTCGCGAACACGCCGTCGTTGTTGGCGCTGAGGCATGTGGTCGACGATGGAAACGATGATTATAAGGTGCGCTTGCCTTGCACTGGCCAGAACTGTGCATTCACTCGCGATTAGCCGCTCTTCCGTTCGATGCTACGTGTGGCTTGGTGGAAACGGTCGCTGTTCAAGACATTGTGACGAATTGAGGTTGTATTTGAAGTTTTACTAGTTGCTCGTTTTGTTGTTGTTTCTTTTGTACAGACTGACATGTACACTGTCTCGCTGTTTCGACCCGGTTGCGAGACACTCCGTCCAATATGTTCCAACGAACAGACACGCAGAAATGCAATTTCGATTCAATTCCAGGTGATCATGCTGAACAAACGCCAGCTAAACTTTCGCGTCATCCAACTGAACAAGGAGTGCGTGCGCGCGTTCTGGGCCGGCCAGCAGCAGGAGTTGATATTCCTGCGCAACCGCAACCCGGAGCGCGGCAGCATTCAGAACGCGCGACCGGTGCTGCGCAACATGATCAACTCGTCGGCGGATCAGCCGATCGGCTATCCGATCTACGTCAGTCCGCTGACGACGTCGTTCGTAGAGACGCACGCGCAACTGCGACGGCTGACTGGTCGGTCGATCGTTGTTGGTGTTGTTCGGCATTGTTGGCGATGTTTTTTCAGCCAGGTTTCGGCTTGCCTACTCATGGTGTCTTGCGCTTCTCTGGTATTATGCCGTGCACTGAAGAATAAAACTGAACTGAACTGAACTGAAGGGCTAACCCAGAGAAGCGTACAGAACGCCGTCGAGTAGGGCGCCCATCGAGTTTTCTCTGTCATCAAGTGCCTATACACCCCTCGGCGGGGCTCGATCCCCCGAACGCACAGACAATAGTCTAACGCGCTACCTCCCAGGCCAAGAGGGTGGTTGGGACTTTGCGATGGTTTATGGTGTTCAGTGGTCTATTCAGCTGACGAATGACGTTGATTCGTTGGTGGAGTAATTTCCGTGGTAGATTTGGGCTTTTTTGCGCATTCGCATCGCAGCACGTGCGGTAAATACCGGAGTTGCTTGGAATCTGCAAATTTGAAGGAATTATGACTGGTGCTTGGTTGACAGATTGAGTAGTTTACTGATTGATTGATGGTCCCGTCTCGTCAGTCATTCAGTCAGTTTTATTCTGCAGTGCACTGCAGTTTTATACCAGCGAGGTGTAAAAGACGCCATGAGTGTGCAGGCGAAAGTCGACTGATTGCCGCTTGTTGTTGATCGCAGGCCCGCCGATCACCGTTGATCTTGTGCGTCAGTCGGCGTGCGCAGCTGTGCGCTGGCTGCGTCAGCACTGCGGCGTGCATTCGGGCAGCTCGAACATTCCACAAGTGTTGCATCATCATCAGTCGCAACAGCAGCAAGCACAACGACCACCGACACACCACCACTCACCGTCAGTGACGCAACCCAGTGCTGCTCACGCACAACATCATAATACTGCTACCACCACTGCTCCCGAAACAGTAAACACGATCACGCCGGTACTTTTATTCCGTTCATTGTTACATTGTTGAACGTTGATTGGTCAAGCATGGAACTTCTGATGCTTGTGTGCAAAAGTCGATCAGGCTTCTGGCAAGCAGTCAACTGATTGTACGAAATGTATTGAGTTCACACTTGATTGGTATCGGTTTGTTCGGTTGCAATTACGACTTCGCATGCAACAGCGTGTTTGCGTGTTCCAAACAACCGTGCCTGTTTGCAGGGGCCTCTTGCAACGTCGTCATCACCACCGGAGGCTTCCACCGACACAGCCGCAGTGCCTGCCTCAGAACCAGAGAAACAACAGCAGCAACAACAGCAACCAGAAGTGCACCAGTCTGATCGCCACTCGCCCACAACGATTCCCGCTAACAACAGCAATGACGCAAGCGAGCAGCGCGCTGGCACCGGCGAACGTCGTCACTCGAACCGGAGTGACCGATCAAACGTGGACGCCACCGACGGCAGCGATGCAGCGCCAATGCCAGCGGTTGTGCTCGCCAGCAACGAGCACGATGGCAGCAACACGATCCTGAGACAGTGCGCCGCTCTGTCCTCAACGAGCAGCACACCGATTCGCGGCGCTGTTGCACACCAATCACCATCCACATCGGCACCGAATCAACAGCGAATCATCTCCGCATCAGCGCCGGTGATCGCCGATCGCCGCTCTGCCTCGTGCTGCGGCTCACCGCGGTACACGTCCGTCGCGTCCGTCGGCAGAGACGGGCGGATACACGTGAGCTTACACGCAGCCAGCACACCGGCGAAGGTGAGCATTGAATGCGGCATCGAATGGCCCTCGTTGCTGTTGTTCTTTGTCGGAGCTCCCAGGGGAGGGGGCATGGCCGAGGTGCTGGCGTTTGCGACCGAGAAAGTTGAGTTCCACTCGCCGGCTGAGTGGCTGAGTGGATAGCACTTGGGACTTCCAATCGGAAGGCCCGGGTTCGAATCCGCTCGTGACCACTCGGCTGCCCCGGGTTGCGTGGGGCTTACTGGTTCGGCAGCATGAACGTCGGCTTTCTTGATTCACAAGATTGCTGTTCCGGTGGCGAGGAACTCAATGACATCGCGCCCATGCATACCAGCGCAGCTTGCCCAACGCCCACTTCTATAGCAGAAAAACTGCTTCCAACGTCGCAGCCCATGTGGTGGACAATAAAAAATTGCGACAATGCCTTTCCCCAAGGGCGTTGGGTAAGGATAAAAAGGGGGCAACAAACAACAACAACAACAACAACAACAACGAGTTCCACTCCGAGAAAGCACCAACGTTAAAACCTCGTGGCACTGGTCATTTTCTCCGCCAAGCCAAACTTTTTTCGAATTTGTAACTTCCCCACCGGTTCCAGAAACTCACTGGTACCGAGCTCGGTAATATTGGAAATGCTGAGCATCCCGTGGGCCAAGATACCCAAGTTCATGGTCAGAGTTTTAGTGAACCTCCTCTAAATCGTGAGAATTATGACGATCAACATGATTTCTTTCTTTTTATAAAAGTTTCTCCGTGAATATTTTCAGATGGCCGGTTGCTCTGACAGCAAAGCAGACGTCGGCTCCGCACCGCAGGCAGCTGGTTGTTCGTCGACGTCGTCGTCGTCTTCTGCCGGTTCAATCGCGCAACCACCGAGCAGCCCACCACGACAGCGCGGTCGGGTCCGAGTCACGGACGTCAGTGCGCCGATGAGCGTATTTGCGGCGTTGAACAAGCCACATGGTGAGTGCGTGATGGTCGCTTCTGTGGCGCAGGTGTAGCACTCCCCCCCCCCAACACACCAACACCCCCCCCCCCCCCGCCCCCCTTCCTTTTTGTTTCACCCCAATAATAATAATAATAATAATTATCTAAAAATGCGGGAGACGCATATAAAAGGAGGAATATGGCCTTGTGTAAGCAGTGAAAGACTTGGCTCGACAACCTTTTCAAGTCTCTGATGTGGTACACACGGATACAAGTACATAAGAGTCATATTTTTGCGCCGCGTTTGTTGTTTACAAGCTTGTTGAAAAGCGTAAAAATTTTGAAGTTATCTAGATATTTTTCAATTGTCCTCTTCAGTTTAGTCTAAAATCACATCATGTGCGAAATTCTGAACAGCATGGCCGAATAAATGAGGCAGTCCGTCAAGGCGGGATTAGTCGCTGACTAGGAGTTGTCTTTTTCAAAAATGCCAACATAATTTCCAATCATGTGTGCAAGGGAGAAAGAATAAACAGAATAATACGGATAATCCATTAGCTTAAAAAACGCGTCAAATTTGGCATACAATTTGGTTTCTGAACTTCTTTCTCTTTTATTCAAAATTCGCGCGCTCCTTGCACCCTGAAAAAAGCTGCCATGTTTAATCGGCTATACTGTAAATTCTGTGCAAAAAACAGAAACATCAGAGATTGCAAAACATTGCTGCATGTAGCTTTATCGTTGTTGCTAACGTACGCACCGCTGTGCATACAGCAGCACCAGTGCAAAAAGTGTTGTCTTCCGTTGATTTTCACCCTTTTTACCAAACTCTTGTGCCAGGATAAACCGGTGAGTCACTGCCACAGAAGGAGACCTTGCGTTCCCAATGCCTCTGCGATACACTTTGTGCAAACCAGTGTCAGCGATCTAAAGTCTGATCGTCATTTTAGTGGTTTTAGAGGTCGCTAAATGCTAGAAAAAGGCAAATGTGAAAGTTTCATTTGTCTACAATGTACGAGGGTTGCCACTTGCAATCTAAATAAAAAATAAACGGCGCAAAAATATGACTCTTATGTACTTGTATCCGTGTGTACCACATCAGAGACTTGAAAAGGTTGTCGAGCCAAGTCTTTCACTGCTTACACAAGGCCATATTCCTCCTTTTATATGCGTCTCCCGCATTTTTAGATAATATTCTGACTTTTACATAAGCCCCGAAGGTCGGACCAAAATCACAATACGTTGGGCACACAACTCAGGTTTTTCATTTTTCGTTTTTAGGCCAATTTCGTCTATGCTATTTCTACGGCCGATTCGCCCAAAATCGTCACGATTCAGTACCTAGAAATTGCTCACATAAGAAAACTGACCCAAAAGCCGTGATCGGCGCAATGAATTACCATAGAAAACATCGACTTCTTGTTTTTCATTTCTGGACCGGTTTCACTAAATTCCACGGCCGATTCGCCCGAAATCGTCACGATTCGGTATCTAGAGTTGCTCACATGAAAAAACTATCACAAAATCCGTGATCAGTGTATTTAATAACCATGGAAAACACCGTTTTTTTTTGTTTTTCATTTCTGGACCAATTTCGCCAATTTCCACGGCCGATTCGCCCGAAATCGTCACGATTCAGTATCTAGAGTTGCTCACATAAAAAAACTAACACAAAATCCGTGATCAGCGCATTGAATTACCCTGGAAAACATCCTTTTCTTATTTTTCGTTTCTGGGCCGATTTCGCCAATTTCCACGGCCGATTCGCCCGAAATCGTCACGATTCAGTATCTAGAGTTGCTCACGTAAGAAAACTAACCCAAAATCCGTAATCAGCGCATTGTATTACCCTGGAAAACACCCTTTTCTTGTTTTTCGTTTCTGGACCGATTTCGCCAATTTCGACGGCCGATTCGCCCGAAATCGTCACGATTCGGTATCTAGAGTTGCTCACGTAAGAAAACTAACCCAAAATCCGTGATCAGCGCATTGAATTACCCTGGAAAACAATCTTTTCTTGTTTTTCGTTTCTGGACCGATTTCGCCAATTTCGACGGCCGATTCGCCCGAAATCGTCACGATTCAGCATCTAGAGTTGCTCACGTAAGAAAACTAACCCAAAATCCGTGATCAGCGCATTGAATTACTACGGACTAGACTTTTTTCCTACTATTTTTCGCAGCTCAGACAAAATTTGTAAGAGTGAAAAACTGATACCCAGTCAAAATGCTACGAACTTTCAAAGAATGCACAATTTTGACTCAAAAAAGTGCCCGGGCAAAAAAATAACTAAATTTTCAAAAAATACGGATGAAATTACCCTAGGAAACATTTTTGTTCAACTGTGAAAGTGTCCCAGCTAAAAATTGAAAGGGCGAACACTTAAAACCAGGTGAAAACCCTCCGAACAATTAAAAATGCCCAATTTTTACCCAAAAACAGGGTCGGGGTAAAAAATTAACTCAATTTTCAAAATCTCCGGGTGGAATTACCCCAGGGAACATTTTTGTTCGACTGTGAAAGTGTCGCAGGCAAAAATTGAAAGGGCGAACACATGTTGATTACATAGCTGAAAAAAAAGGACAAAGGGAAAGAAGTAACACTGTTTTCAGAATAGGTTTTTCGTGTCTACAGCGTATGAAAAGTAGTCGGATAAAATTTTTTTCGCGGCTCCAAGCACAACTTTGGGTGTTCGTTTCGTGTGCACGGAACCAAGTTTGTGGCTTATACTATGCTCGCAGGACGCAGCGAGCAAATTTGAAAAAAGCGCGCGAGGGGATAACGGCTCATATTATGCGTGATGCGCTCTCCGCTCGCTACGCTCGCTCGCGCATCCGCATGATAATAAATGGAGAATACAATGACGAAACCCCCCCCCCCTTTTTACAACATCCCTACAAGCGTAGCCAACCACCAAACAACACACGCCACCGCAACCCCAAAAACCCAGTTAGCCCCCCCAACCCCCCACACCCCCCCCCCCCCCCCCCTTTATCCCATACCCCCAAACCCCCCCCCGGTCCCGCGCCCCCCTCCTCCACTGCACCCCCCCGGCCCCAGCCCAATACCCCCCACAGACCCCCCCCCAACCGCGTTCCCCCACGAAAAGATCGCACATTCGGAGTCACCCTTGTAGTGCAGTCAAAACGATCATGCCGATGCATAATAAAGCCACAAGGGAACCGGGTAGTGAAAGTGGAAGCCCATAAGGAGCAACATCACAAAAAGACACGCTCAAAAGTGCGCAGAGCAGACGAACACCAGAATTGACAGTCGTGTTTCGCAGGCAACACGGGCCGTCCGGTGGTGCACTGGCCGTCACAGGAGTGGCGTGACCACGGAGGACAAAGTGGGTGGAGACCGGCTGGGTGGAAACCAAAGGCTGATATGACCGGCGAGGTACGTTGCATTGGAATGTTGTGGGAGGTGAGTGCACAAGAGAAGCCTGTGAATGATGGGTTGAATGAAAGCAACTGCAATCTGTGGCATATCGCCCAGCACAGCGTCGTGCGCAGTTGAACTGGCTGCGTTTGAAATTTGGTTGCTGGTGGAGAATCGTTTTTGGTCTGATTCTTGTCACAAGTTTCAATATCATTTATCAGTAAAAAATCTTTTTTTAGAATTAACGCATAAATGTGAACACGCTCAGAAATTTAATAAATAAAGGTTGTCCCGCACCCACGACTCTCTTACGAGACCGTCCCGCCCCACTACCTCACAATTTACTAAACTGCAATTTTTTTATATTTTATACATACTGTTTTTTATATTTTTTCATTTTTTTAATTTTTCGCTTCTATCTTCCCCACCCTCTATGGTTCTTAAAATCCTTTATTTCTCTCTATAAAAAACTCGCTGCCCCTCTCTTTCAACTATCTAGCTTTTTTTTATTTTTAGCGTTCTTATAAACTACTCCTCATTTTAACATTCTAACCTTTTTTATAATCCTTCCTTTTTATATTTTTTTTCTTTATTCCCTCACCTAAACTTTATACTCATTTTTATTTTGCTCTTTTGGGGTTGTTAATTAAAATACTCCGTTTCCGCCCGGGCCGAACTAACCATACTCACTTTATCCCTCTTCTCTCCCTTTCCCCTCCATTTTATATTCCCCTCGCCCCCCTGTACAAACCCCGGCCCCTACACAACACGTGAAAACAATTGGATATAATCAGATTTTGTTGGAAATCAACGAAAACAATCAGGGTGAGCAATTTGGGAAACAATTTAAATTTTTCGTCTTGCGGGAAATTAAAACCCGTGCAACAGTTGAAAACAACTAGAAATGATCAGATCAGTTGGCATTAGAGTGTTTTAACACCGTTTGCAAATAAGAGTGGGGGGGGGTCTGCGCTACATGGGAAAGTTTTCAAACCAAGGGTGCGGGGACATTCTACTAATCAAGGCGCTTCAGGTTTACCCCTTGAGTACCCCTGATTATGCCTATAAAGGTTGTTTTTAGGGCGCGGAAGTTAAAAAACCCTCGATTTTTTGCGATTTTTCGCAAAGTGTACCTTTTTAGCCCTACCGTATCTCGTAGTTGCACAGTTTCTGGAACCTCACACAGTATTCACGTGAAAGATCTTGCGGAGTTCTTTAAGGCCCTGTATCAATGAGCCCTTGCAAGGGGGGTCCCTGAGGCGCTACGACGCTAGTTAAAATTACTTTTTTTAAAAAATTACGCTATTTTTTAAAAACATTTTTTTAAAAAATTACGCTATTTTTTTAAAACATTTTTTTGAGCTCATAAACACAATTTTTCGATTTTCATTTTTGGTTCTACAGGGGGGGTTTTCGGGGTCGCTGAATTTGAATCTAATCTTAGATTTTTGCCCCGGGCATTTTTTTGCCTTAAAATTGGGCAAAAACACATTTTTTTGCGTTTTCCAGTGTTTTTTGGTTTTAATTTTTAATTTTAAGTGCGGATTTTTTTTAACAAAGCTGTTTTACAACAGCCTTACAACCGCTGTATCGGAATCAGTTTTGATATTTTGCAACTGACCACTTGCCCACCCAAAAAATGGGTAAAAAGTTGATTTTTTTGCTTTTTGCACACGTTTTCGTTTCACAGTGAAAAAATCAAGTTAGAAACAACTTGTAATTTAAATTTTTAGTTCTACATAGAGGGTTTCGGGGTCGCTGAATTCGAATCTGCCTTTAGATTTTTGTCCAGGGACTTTTTTTGCTCTAAAAGTTGGGCAAAAACACATTTTTATGCGTTTTCATGTGGTTTTTTGTTTTAATTTTTAATTTTAAGTGCGGATTTTTTTTAACAAAACTGTTTTATAACAGCCATACAACCGCTGTATCTGAATCTGTTTTGATATTTTGCAACTGACCACTTGTCCACTTAAAAAATGGGTAAAAAGTTGATTTTTTTGCTTTTTGCACACGTTTTCGTTTCACAGTGAAAAAATCAAGTTAGAAACAACTTGTACTTTTAATTTTTAGTTCTCCAGGGGGTTTTCAAGATTGCTGAATTCGAATCTGACCTTAGATTTTTGCCCCGGGCATTTTTATTGCTCTAAAAATAGGGCAAAAACACATTTTTTTGCGTTTTCCAGTGGTTTTTTGTTTTAATTTTTAGTTTTAAATGTAGAGTTGATTAAAAAACAGTTTCATAACAGCCTTACAACCGCTGTATCTGAATCAGTTTTGATATTTTGCAACTGACCACTTGCCCACCCAAAAAATGGGTAAAAAGTTGATTTTTTTTGCTTTTTGCACACTATTTCGTTTCACAGTAAAAGAATCAGTTTAGAAACAATTTGTAATTTTAATTTTTAATTCTACAGAGAGGTTTTCGGAGTCGCTGAATTCGAATCTGACCTTAGATTTTTGCCCCGGGCATTTTTTTACTCTAAAAATTGGGCAAAACCACTGAAAAACGCATAAAAATGTGTTTTGCCCCATTTTTAGAGCAATAAAAATGCCCGGGGCAAAAATCTAAGGTCAGATTCGAATTCAGCGATTTTGAAAACCTCCCTGGAAAACTAAAAATTAAAATTACAAGTTGTTTCTAACTTGATTTTTTCATTGTGAAACGAAAACGTGTGCAAAAAGCAAAAAATCAACTTTTTACCCATTTTTTAAGTGGACAAGTGGTCAGTTGCAAAATATCAAAACAGATTCAGATACAGCGGTTGTATGCCTGTTATAAAACAGCTTTGTTAAAAAAATCCGCATTTAAAATTAAAAATTAAAACAAAAAACCACTGGAAAACGCATAAAAATGTGTTTTTGCCCAACTTTTAAAGCAAAAAAAAGCCCGGGACAAAAATCTAAGGTCAGATTCGAATTCAGCGACCCCGAAACCTTCCATGTAGAACTAAAAATTAAAATTACAAGTTGTTTCTAACTTGATTTTTTTACTGTGAAACGAAAACGTGTGCAAAAAGCAAAAAAATCAACTTTTTACCCATTTTTTTGGGTGGGCAAGTGGTCAGTTGCAAAATATTAAAACTGATTCCGATACAGCGGTTGTAAGGCTGTTGTAAAACAGCTTTGTTAAAAAAATCCGCACTTAAAATTAAAAATTAAAACCAAAAAACACTGGAAAACGCAAAAAAATGTGTTTTTGCCCAATTTTAGGGCAAAAAAATGCCCGGGGCAAAAATCTAAGATCAGATTCGAATTCAGCGACCCCGAAAACCCCCCTGTAGAACCAAAAATGAAAATCGAAAAATTGTGTTTATGAGCTCAAAAAAATGTTTTAAAAAAATAGCGTAATTTTTAAAAAAAAGTAATTTTAACTAGCGTCGTAGCGCCTCAGGGACCCCCCCTTGCAAGGGCTCATTGATACAGGGCCTTAAAGAACTCCGCAAGATCTTTCACGTGAATACTGTGTGAGGTTCCAGAAACTGTGCAACTACGAGATACGGTAGGGCTAAAAAGGTACACTTTGCGAAAAATCGCAAAAAATCGAGGGTTTTTCAACTTCCGCACCCTAAAAACGACCTTTATAGGCATAATCAGGGGGTACTCAGGGGGTAAACCTGAAGCGCCTTGATTAGTAGAATGTCCCTGCACCCTTGGTTTAAAAACTTTTCCATGTATCACGGAATGTTCCTAGGCCCCCCCCCACTCTTATTTGCAAACGGTGTTAAAACCATCTTTAATGGTGTTCTTTTCTTACATAGCGACCGAGAAATAAAATGGATTTTCTATCAGAACCTCATAGACTGATTGGCAATTTCCCGCCGGTGCGACCAATCCACGAACTAAATTGACATCACGCGAAAAAAATTAAACAAAACAAATTGAACAATCACACAATACAATTACAACATAAATTCAAAAAGTCACTCTTGAATAATAAAATTATATGCACAAACAACAATCTTGCAAAATCGTTCTCTTACTCAAACTGTAAACATTCTTCGTTAATGCAGACGTAGTTCTCCGTGTGGTCAATGCGAACGAGACAAATGGTCAGTCCAATGTGACTACGACACGAGACGTCACGATTCGATGGTGTCCACGTGTGCACAACCTTTATTTAATTAAATTTTCAAATGAACAGCGTGTTCACATTTATGCGTTAATTCTAAAAGATTTTTTAATGATAAATGATATTGAAACTTGTGACAAGAATCAGACCAAAAACGATTCTCCACCAGCAACCAAATTTCAAACGCAGCCAGTTCAACTGCGCACGACGCTGTGCTGGGCGATGTGCCACAGATTGCAGTTGCTTTCATTCAACCCATCATTCACAGGCTTCTCTTGTGCACTCACCTCCCACAACATTCCAATGCAACGTACCTCGCCGGTCATATCAGCCTTTGGTTTCCACCCAGCCGGTCTCCACCCACTTTGTCCTCCGTGGTCACGCCACTCCTGTGACGGCCAGTGCACCACCGGACGGCCCGTGTTGCCTGCGAAACACGACAGTCAATTCTGGTGTTCGTCTGCTCTGCGCACTTTTGAGCGTGTCTTTTTTGTGATGTTGCTCCTTATGGGCTTCCACTTTCACTACCCGGTTCCCTTGTGGGTTTATTATGCATCGGCATGATCGTTTTGACTGCACTACAAGGGTGACCCCGAATGTGCGATCTTTTCTTTGGGTGAACGCGCTTTTGGACAGGTTTCGTTTGGGGTTACATTGGCCTTGGCATGCCACTGGAGTCCGTTGCACAGTGACAAAGGACAGTGTCCATCCGGCTGAACCGCCGGGACGGCAACATCAGCAAACTTTATACGGCCGTAAAAAGTATGCGGACGATACAAGACGAACTACAGTGGCGGCCAAAAGCGTTGGAACGCTGATCGCGTGTGTACTGTGTATTGCGCGCGTGTTGCATCAACCGTACAAACGCTATTATAAAATTTTGCGGACAACGTTGGTTTCACGGGACACTTTTTGACCCAACGTTGCCCATAAATTATTATAGTAGCGTTTGTACGGCGGATGCAATACGCGCGCAATAAACATCACACACGCGCGCAGCGTTTCAACACTTTTGGCCGCCACTGTAAATTGTTGAAATAGGTTGTGCAAATAACAACAACCAAGAATGGCCAGGCGGCAGTTCTGATCGTCGGGATCACAATTCTAGCACACAGTCCCATCGCCAACTAAATTTGATCCGAACTACGACCGATATTTTATTATTATTATTATTACTAGCCAATTGACCCGTGCCTACGGCACGGTTAGCTGAAAAATACAATTATTATTTTTGAGTATTTTTCCTAATTTTGGCCTCTTGAACAGTGCTAAAATGCATTGAATTTTGATTTTGAGCTTCTTTAGTCGTTCCCGTTCAAATTATCAACAACAATCAGATCAAGAACACAATCTTTGCTGCATTCCGTTTTAAAATTTAAAAAAATCTTTTTTAAACGCCATGGTCAATTGCTGTTCCCGTTGATAATATGTAAAGCAATTTTAAAGGTAATTGAATTGAAACGACAAAAAGTAACGCTTTATAAAAATCGTTTTTGAATGTAATTTGCAATGCAATATTGAATTTTTGTTTTTGAAATTGACACATTTCTAATTGAACCCGCGTGTTGAAAAAAATTTACAATGCGAAGTTTATAATTTTGCTGTTATATTTTTTACCCGATCACCCTGCTCTAACCAAAAAATAAAAAAGTGACGTTTAAATCAAAGTAACCATTTAAAAAACAATGTTTTCATACTTTACATATTCCCTAACATATAAGCCAAGTTTTTTTCGCAAAGTGAAAATGAATGGGGAACAAAAAGTAGTTTTTCAAACACCCATTTAAATACATCCAATTTAATTTTTTGTTCCTGTATTTCACACATTTTTATTTGAACCTGCGTATTGAAAAAAATGTCAAATTTGGAAAATTCGCTTTTTTCAAATAACCACTTTGAAAGCCATCTTGCTTTCTAGTCAGATTTTTAAGTAACCGCACACTTCATTAACAAACCCCGTTTATTTGATTTCGCAATTAATTTTTTAGTTTACTTGTTTAGATAAAACTTTTCTGTTTTTGAAAAAGTCTCAAGCAACAACTTTACAACACTTTTCTGTTTTTGAAAAGTTCTCAAGCCATAACTTTTCAACCAAATGATAATGAAAAATATTGTCTTGAAAGCAAAATGCAATGTCCACTTGCAATGTGGATGTCGTTTTTTTAAATGATTTAATTTAAATGATTTAAAACCTGATTTAAAAAAACAACTGCAACCATTCTTCATAGTTGGTTTTCTTTCATTTTTCGCATTCGGTCATCAAGTTGTGAACAGCAACAATTGCCATTTTTTGTCAATCGCATGTTGAGGCGCTGTCGCGGATAACCAAAGAGTATCATGATGACTTCGCAGTGAAGAGTGACTTTTTTGAGAAAATAATTGGCATTGATATATTAAAAAAATGAGATTAGCTTAGCTACCTTAAATAGCAAAAATAAGCGCCAATTCAAATTGCAGAAAAGTGATACACACAAACGGACACCACTATTATCTTAGTATAATAGACTAGCCAATTGACCCGAGCGTATATGGCTTAATCAATGCCAAGCCTTTTTGGTGAAGTGGAATTGACTTAGAAAGAAAAAAACAGTAACGTTTACTGAATAATAACCCTGAAGAAAATTTACCTTGAGCTGCCGTGAAGTCGCCTACAATACAATATTTTTTAATGTATTTAAATAAATAAAAAATGCGAAGTTTATGGTTTTGCTATTTTTACCCGTTCACCTTAACCGAAGGCAAGCCTTTTTGTAAGTGAAGGAAAATTGAATAAAAAATATAAAAACTCACGTTTTTTTCATTTACCAGTTTTAAAAAGCTAATGCTTTTTTTACCCGTTTACCTAAGCCAAACCTTTTTTGTAAAGTGAAAATGCGAAGTTTATGATTTTGCTATTTTTTCCCCGCTCTCCCTAACCTAAGTCAAGCCTTTTTGTATGTGAAGTAAGATTGAATAAAAACATAAAAATTAACGTTTTTTTTTCAATTACCCGTTTTAAAAAGCTAATGCTTCTTTTTTTACCCGTTTACCTAAGCCAAGTCTTTTATGCAAAGTAAAAATGCGAAGTTTATGATTTTGCTATTTTTTACCCGTTCACCATAACCTAAG
>JASANC010002433.1:0-41999 GCA_030248135.1 Theristus sp. LFF4_11 | reverse complement strand
AATATAGCTTTTATGTGCTTGTATCCGTGTGTACCACATCAGAGACTTGAAAAGAGTTGTCGAGCCAAGTCTCTCACTGCTTACGCAAAGCCATATTCCTCCTTTTATATGCGTCTCCCGCATTTTTAGATAATACTTTTAACAGTTTGTTGAGCAACAAGTGCAAAAAGTACAAATTGCCCAACTTTTAGTTAACGAGACACAGTACTGAGTGTTACGCCTTGGATTAATTTTCTGTGTTTGTTTACATTGTTTTCTCAATCCCTTTAATTAAACCTGAAAAAGCAACCGATAAGCTCACTTGTGTATAAGCGACACGCCGAACGTGGCTTCAATTTATTATGACTGTACGCACAGAACATTGTAAACCGAAACGAACAAGTTTTGAAATAAAAGGACAGAACTGCTGCTACTATAACGCAATGCTAACTAGTAATTATTTTCGTAAAACCCATGAATCATAACAATGACTTTGGTAACAGTACGAAACTGAAAAAAACAGAACCCGCAAAGGTTGACACAAATAAACTGAAAAATTACACACACATAATGCGCAGCGTATATCCATCACCGTTTGCAATTCATGACCAACCAAAACTGTACAGCACTGTAAACAACAGTGTGATACTCGCAAGACCACAGTCCACTGTTGCACAACGCAATTGGCTGTTCGGATCATCCGAGTGCACTCCATAATCCACATAGTCCATCTGTGCGCCATTGTGGCCGGACGTTGATCGATCCACAGAGAACGTACGTGGGCGATGCGCCGTGTACGAACCGGCTTGCCTCAATGACGAACGATGAAACGAAGTGGCCAAGGCAGGACCACGGTGCCTTGTGACCTGGGAGAAAGGAAAATTTGCATTAGCGAAGCAATTCCAAGTTTAGGCGACAGAAAACGGAACCTTTGTGCATTTTCCACCAATTTTCATGCAATTTTATGTCGATGCATAAAACAAGACATAAAATTACAAATGATTGTTATATGCACACTTGATAATATGTTGCATATAATGAGAACATCACTATTTGTGTATGCAACATGCCAAAGACATATGACGACATAAAACACGTTTCTCCTGTGTATACAAGGATTGAACTCATCACCGAGACCTCGAGAACAAACGTGCCACCTAAAGGCAGAGCCAGCCACGGTGCACCCGCCAACCTTCAACAGCCAGAACTCGCTGCGCGCTACGGCGTTCAAGTCCGGCTCCATCAACGTGACGACCGTGCAGTTCCAGAGGCCACTGTCGACTGGGGCGACGTCGCGAATCAACATCTTGAACAGCGCGTTGTACTCGTCGTAGTGGAACGTGTAGCGGCCGTCGCCGGCGCCGACGGTCAGGATGCGCGGTGCGTTCGCATCGTCGCGATGCAGCTCTGTCACGTACTTCGGCGCACGCAGCAGGTCGCCGTCGCGCACGCGCAGCAGAATTTTACCCTCGTGTCTCCATGTGACCTGCGGAAATTGCGCTGTGCGCAGTGTGATGAGCGTTTTATGTTGGTCCCGAGACTCAGTGCGCGCATTAGGTGAGCAGTTTTATGCATGACGCGGGAATTCGAAATTGGTGAAGTGATCCGAGTGTCCTGAATACGACCGAGTCGCTTAGGCGATTTTGAATTGCCACTTGTTTCCTTTGACGTCTGCAAACCCACTGAGTCGCAGAACTAAACTTTGTTTTCTCATAGCCATCAAAATTTTGTCGATAGTCGAAACAACTGAAATCACTGGACCCCAACAAAAACTACCAATGCATACATCGTAGGACATGACATCATTCAGATTCGTAACAGCGGGACATCGAAACTGAAACAAGCCACCACTGCGTTCCACACGTTGTCTGTCGGCTGCAATGAAAAAACCGTGGACTGCTTTAAAGAATACTAAGTGACGTGTGCTTTCACGGATATCTTTCTAACCCTTTAGAAATGAGGGCAGCTAACAAAAAGAAAACGTTTTAAAAAAAAAAACAGCCGGGACTCACCTGGTATTTGAACGGTAACGCCAAGGACAGAACCCAAATTCAAAATGAAAATTGTTGGCAGAATCAACGAAACAGAGGACTTTATCAGTCGTTGGCGCTTTCGTCGGCGAAAGTCACTTGTCATTCGCAAATGAACGCAAAATAGCATCATCATTGTAATCTGGACAGGTTTGCCACGAAGCATTCAGAAAACTGAGCGATCATTTCATCGATTCCAATCCCACTGTATCGGCAGAATTATGGGGCATTCACACCTGGTGTGCGGTTGAACCAATTACAGCAAGCCATCGAAGAAGATAAAATAGAACGTGAACAAGTTGGTTGTTCAGAATTTCCTTGCTCCTTCGTGTGCTCTTCTGCGAAACGCTAAAAATGTTGTTTTATGCACATGAAACAACATCAATCAAACTATAAAAACATCTAGGCCGCCGAGTAAAAAGCGGCCGCAAAAATGTACGAGCAATCTTTTGATGTTTTATGGCATACTTTCAATACGTCTAGAGCACCGCGCACACGCACACACGTCAGGCATGGCGACTGTTCACTCCAGCCATGCTCAATTCAATTTCCGACGTGCCTGCAACAATGTTACATTAGCGAATAAGGGACGCGTCCTGTATCAAGACGGCAGCATGTAAGCGAAGCACTGCGCGGCAATAATGCAATGCAAAAAGATGTGCTTTACGATCAGTAAAATGCAATTTACGGCTTGCACAAGTTCTGCTGCACAACATGCCGCGCCTTTTCTCCGGCGCTGCAGAGCGCTGAAACCAAAAGAGCCCACATAAAGAGACAACGGGACCCATTGAGGGCGCACGCGCACGCTACGCTAAAAGACAAATGTAACTGTCGAGATACACGAGCCCCGGACTCGTTTCGCTGCAATTTCTCTAACATCGAGTGGTTTTATCATGGATTTTTCAGCGATACATTCCGTGCCGGTGCGTTACTGTTGTGCACAATCGAACACGCAGATATGGGGACTGGCGTGAACCGCACTGGTAAAAAGCCAATTCCAGTATCACTCCAAATCTAGCACCATAAGCGTCACTGTACCGCCCGGTCTCCATCGAAAGCAACACTTGTGCAGTCAATATATTGGAATCGACTGGGGTGTCATAAATTGCCGGCTAGCCGTTTTACTGTAACGCCATATAGGGAACTGGCAGACCTGACGAATGCATCACTGAACTAAACAGACCATGGGCACGAATTTTTGAGTACAGACGTGTGCGAAACTCGCATCACAGGAATGTAATGTATTATGATAATAATAAAATACAACACCATCATTGTGGTTTGCGCCGTGACAAATGAATAACGGTAAGTCGTTATGACAACCGAACATGGGCGAGAGCGAGAACGATGACCTGCCATAGTGTCCGCATTTGCGCGCTTAATTAACCGGCTAATCTGCCGTCGTAGCGCCGCACGCACACCTCACTCGTAAACAGTTTTCTGTTGGAATTGCAATGGTTCCCACTTCCGTGTCGAGTATGACATATTTTTTCAAACGTGTCCCACTGAAATGACGTCATGCGCCCCCAAACATGCGCTTGCCGTTCACAGCAACCCAGACTTTCCGTTTAGTTGATTTCTTCAGGTAAACAAATGGTGAATGTCGAATCAGTCACACCAAACTGACATTTTAGTGCATGTACTTTTGACAAACGGGCGTTTTTAAAGCAAATGACGTCATTTTAGTCCGGACACGTTTGAATAAATCCACAATAGTAGCTTCAACTATCGAGAGACACAAATATGCTTCAGATATACTCATTCAAACGTTTTTTATTCGCCAGACAGATCACGCAACGCCAGCGCAGTCAATCTTCATGAGGTACACGCCTTTATGACAGAGACAACTTGTTTTTCTCCGTATGAAGCACGTAACGCAGCAAAGCACGACTTATCTAACTATTCGAAATGATATCACTTCCGCAAGTGTGCCGCAAGCGCACCGGAAAGGCCTGAACAAAACGTGCCGTCTGTGAGCAATGTTACTGTAAAAGCCTCCCACCCATCCACAAGCACACGCATGGAAACGGCAAAAGTTATACTTTTTGATCGACGCACGCAGAATGCTTCCAAGTATTCCTTGCGTGCCTCTCTGCCACGCATTCACGCGCACACAGTCACGTACTGACGCCACAGAAAGCAGCGTCGTTCTTGCGGCGTAGCTGTGTGTCCCCATAAATTTCAATGGTGCCGACGACGACATGGGTGGCCCCTGGCTTCGTTGACCCTCATTACGTTCCTATGGTAATGCCGCAGTTGGTGTGCACGGAGCTACGTATCACGTGGAAAATGACTTGGTGTGATAATACCAACGCTATTGAAGGGTGAATGTGGAAAAACCAACGTCAAGTTTTCAGCCTTAGCCGTGTTTTTTTTTGTCAAAAAGGATTTAGCAATCTTGTATTATAAATTTTTTAGGATCTGCAACTCAATTGGTTTGCAGACGTGAAAAAAACTAGTTTCAATTTTTATGTGGCAATTAAAAGTCGCCTAAGTGACTTCGGCACTATTAAGAGGAAGGGGACTCAGATTCACTTTACCAATTTTGAATTCCCGCGTCATATATGGAACTGTTTTTTCTACTGCTTTAAACTGCCTTTAACTACACTGCGTTCTTCTGCAAGTTATACCAAGTGCATGTACAATAGGGATGGAGCCGGTTCCGGTCCGGATTCCGGATTCCGGCGCCTAAAATTGGATCCGGATCCGGTCCGGATTCCGGCGCAATTTTGCCGGATCCGGCCGGATCCGGCCGGAATGGCCGAGACCCGCGAATTAACCAGTTGATTCCTCCGTTTCAGAGCTGTTCAATGGTTTGACAAATTTGTTTCGGTGCTTTGTTGGTTTTGTTGTTGTGCCTTTGACATGTGATCAGTGAGCGTTTCTTTAGTTTAGTGTTCTGTTCAATGGTAAATGGTTCACTGCTTTTGTCTTGAGTGATAAACTTATGTGCAGCATCGTCCACTTTACAAAACGTGGCTGCCAGCTTTTGGCCGACGTTGTTGATGAACAAAGCAGGTTTTTTTAAATGAGCCATCTTCGTTGGTCATATTCAGTTAGCTGTCAAACAGTTGCTTTTTTGTGAGCCCCAGAACACCAGCGATTTTAGCGACGTGTGTTACCGTGGGTGTGCGGGGGTGCCGTGATCCCCTAAAACCCGATAAACCCCCCAACGACGAATACCCGATAAACCCCCCAACGACGAATCCACGAGACGACGAATCCATTTCAATGGTGTTGCCCGCCGTTTGCGCACTGAAGCAGCGCATCGAACAAGTCGATGCGAGTGGCATTGGTACGACGAAAAAAAAACGCTGCTGACCAGCATCGACACACGCTTCCGTGCGCTTTTCCACAGCGAATCCAACATCATGGCCACGTACGTTGATCCGCGATTCAAGAATACTGCAGTCGTCTTCGAAAATGAAGGCGCGATTTGTTGTGAACTACTTCACATTGCAAAGAAAATCTTGAAACGACCGGAGACGCCCACAAACTGCGACGATACATCCGAGATCGCGAACAACGACGATGACGAAAATGAACGCGAGTCCGAACCAAAAAATACATCGACTGGCCTCTACGGAGGCATCGAGTTTCACGCTGCGCGACCGCGCAACCCGTCAGGCGAATCCAGTCTTGATGACGAACTGCGCGGCGAAATGAATATGTACGAGTCGGATGATTTTATCGACGAACCGGACAAAAGTGATCTAATGGTAGACTTTTGGCGGCTGAACTCGTCTAAATACCCCAAACTATCGACAATCGCGCGCAGATACCTGGCCTGGCACCGCTACCAACAAGCGTGGCAAGCGAACGAATGTTCTCTGAAGCCAGGCAGGTGTTTGTGTACAGCCGATCTCTTCTGTCAACTCAGAACGCCGAAAAGGTCATGTTTCTGAATGGAGTGTTGGCAGCACTTGATTATCCCTATGCGATGTGAATTTTGTCAATTGTTGTTGTTGTAATTTTTGGTTGGTTCACGTGCTGTGTTTTGCTGACTTCGTTTCTGTGTCTGTGCTGTTTTATGCTGAAAATGTGATGAAGAAGCGACGAAATGTGCGTAGATGTTTTTTAGACATAAAAGGCCATTCCGGTCCGGATTCCGGCAATTTTTGCCGGATCCGGCCCGGCCGGAATGGGCTTTTGCCGGATCCGGCCCGGATTCCGGCAAATTTGCCGGATCCATCCCTAATGTACAAGTATCAACCACACACTGTTTCTGTATCAACATATCACCGAACATGCTTTGTTGTATAATTAGTAGCACCACCAAATAACAACTAAAACGGTTCAACTCTACAATTATCTAAAAATGCGGGAGACGCATATAAAAGGAGGAATATGGCCTTGTGTAAGCAGTGAAAGACTTGGCTCGACAACGCTTTTCAAGTCTCTGATGTGGTACACACGGATACAAGTACATAAGAGTTATATTTTTGCGCCGCGTTTGTTGTTTAAAAGCTTGCTTAAAAGTGTAAAAACTTTGAAGTTATTTTTCAATTGTCCTCTTCAGTTTTGTCTAAAATCACACCATGTGCGAAACTCTGTAAATTCTGTGCAAAAACAGAAACATCAGAAATTGCAAAATATTGCTGCATGTAGCTTTATCGTTGTTGTTGTTGTTTTGTTGGGATTTTTAGGCGATGTTTTTTAGCCAGGGCTAACCCAGAGAAGCGTACAGAACGCCATTGAGTAGGGCGCCCATCGAGTTTTCTCTGTCATTAAGTGCCTACATACCCCTCGCCGGCTCGATCCCCCGAGCGCACAGACTGTAGTCTAACGCACTACCACCAGGCCACTAGAGTGACAATTGTTGTTGTTGCTAACGTACTGTACGCACCGCTGTGCATACAGCAGCACCAGTGCAAAAAGTGTTGTCTTCCGTTGATTTTCACCCTTTTACCAAACTCTTGTGACAGGATAAACCGCTGAGTCATTGCCACAGAAGGAAATCTTGCGTTCCCCAACGCCTCTGCGATACACTTTGTGCAAACCAGTGTCAGCGATCTAAAGTCTGATCGTTATTTTAGTGGTTTTAGTGGTCGCTAAATGCTAGAAAAAAGCGAATGTGAAAGTTTCATTTGTCTACAATGTACGAGGGTTGCCACTTGCAACCGAAATAAAGAATAAACGGCGCAAAAATATGACTCTTATGTACTTGTATCCGTGTGTACCACATCAGAGACTTGAAAAGCGTTGTCGAGCCAAGTCTTTCACTGCTTACACAAGGCCATATTCCTCCTTTTATATGCGTCTCCCGCATTTTTAGATAATATTCTGACTTTTACACAAGCCCCGAAGGTCGGACCAAAATGACATTACGTTGGTCACACATTCTTCTAAACCCCGGACAACTCAGGTTTTTCATTTTTCGTTTTTTAGGCCAATTTCGCCTATGCTATTTCTACGGCCGATTCGCCCAAAATCGTCACGATTCAGTACCTAGAATTGCTCACATAAGAAAACTGACCCAAAATCCGTGATCAGCGCATTGAATTACCCTGGAAAGCACCCTTTTCTTGTTTTTCGTTTCTAGACCGATTTCGCCAATTTCCACGGCCGATTCGCCCAAAATCGTCACGATTCGGTATCTAAAGTTGCTCACGTAAGAAAACTAACCCAAAATCTGTTATCAGCGCATTGAATTACCCTGGAAAACACAGTTTTCTTGTTTTTCATTTTTGGACCGATTTCGCCAATTTCCACGGCGATTCGCCAGAAATCGTCACGATTCAGTACCTAGAATTGCTCACATAAGAAAACTAACCCAGAATCCGTGATCAGCGCATTGAATTACCATGGAAAACACCGTTTTTTTGTTTTTCGTTTCTGGACCGATTTCGCCAATTTCCACGGCCGATTCGCCCGAAATCGTCACGATTCAGTATCTAGAGTTGCTCACATAAAAAACTAACCCAAAATCTGTTATCAGCGCATTGAATTACCATGGAAAACACCGTTGTTTTGGTTTTTCATTTCTGAACCGATTTCGCCAATTTCCACGGCCGTTTCGCCCGAAATCGTCACGATTCAACATCTAAAGTTGCTCACATAAAAACTAGCCCAAAATCCGTGATCAGCGCATTGAATTACCCTGAAATACACTATTTTCTTGTTTTTCGTTTCTAGACCGATTTCGCCAATTTCAACGACCGATTCGCTCGAAATCGTCACGATTCAGCATCTAAAGTTGCTCACGTAAGAAAGCTAACCCAAAATCCGTGATCAGCGCATTGAATTACCCTGAAAACACCCTTTTCTTGTTTTTCGTTTCTAGACCGATTTCGCCAATTACCGCGGCCGATTCGCCCGAAATCGTCACGATTCAGCATCTAAAGTTGCTCACATAAAAAGCTAACCCAAAATCCGTGATCAACGCATTGAATTACCCTGAAAAACACCATTTTCTTGTTTTTCGTTTCTAGAACGATTTCGCCAATTTCAGCGACCGATTCGCTCGAAATCGTCACGATTCAGCATCTAAAGTTGCTCACGTAAGAAAACTAACCCAAAATCCATGATCAGCGCATTGAATTACCCTGAAATACACTATTTTCTTGTTTTTCGTTTCTAGACCGATTTCGCCGATTTCCACGGCCGATTCGCCCGAAATCGTCACGATTCAGCATCTGAAGTTGCTCACGTACGAAAACTAACCCAAAATCCGTGATCAGCGCATTGAATTACCCTGGAAAACACCATTTTCTTGTTTTTCGTTTCTAGACCGATTTCGCCAATTTCCACGGCCGATTCGCCCGAAATCGTCGCGATTCAGCATCTAAAGTTGCTCACGTAAGAAAACTAACCCAAAATCCGTGATCAGCGCATTGAATTACCCTGGAAAACACCCTTTTCTTGTTTTTCGTTTCTAGACCGATTTCGCCAATTTCCACGGCCGATTCACCCGAAATCGTCACGATTCAGCATCTAAAGTTGCTCACGTAAGAAAACTAACCCAAAATCCGTGATCAGCGCACTGAATTACCCTGGAAAACACTCTTTTCTTGTTTTTCGTTCCTGGACCGATTTCGCCGATTTCCACGGCCGATTCGCCCGAAATCGTCACGATTCAGCATCTAGAGTTGCTCACGTAAGAAAACTAACTTAAAATTCGTGATCGGCGCATTGAATTACCCTGGAAAACACCCTTTTCTTGTTTTTCGTTCGTGGACCGATTTCGCCGATTTCCACGGCCGATTCGCCCGATATCGTCACGATTCAGCATCTAAAGTTGCTCACGTACGAAAACTAACCAAAATCCGTGATCAGCGCATTGAATTCCTACGGACTAGACCTTTTTCCTAATATTTTTCGTAGCTCAGACAAAATTTGTAAGAGTGAAAAGCTGATACCCAGTCGAAATGCTACGAACTGTAAAAAATGCACAATTTTGACGAAAAAAATGCCCGGGCAAAAAAATTTCATAATCTACGGTTAAAATTACCCCAGGAAACATTTTTGTTCGACTGTGAAAGTGTCGCAGGTAAAAATTGAAGGGGCGCACACTTAAAACCAGGTGAAAACCCTGCGCATTTTTAAAAATGCCCAATTTTTTACCCAAAACAAGGTCTGGGTAAAAAATTAACCCAATTTTCAAAATCTCCGGATGGAATTACCCCAGGAAACGTTTTTGTTCGACTGTGAAAGTGTCGCAGGTAAAAATTGAAAGGGCGCACTCTTAAAACCAGGTGAAAACCCTGCGAACTTTTAAAAATGCCCAATTTTTACCCAAAAACAGGGTCTGGGTAAAAAATTAACCTAATTTTCAAAATCTCCGGATAGAATTACCCCAGGAAACATTTTTGTTCGACTGTGAAAGTGTAGCAGGTTAAAATTGAAAGGGCGCACACTTAAAACCAGGTGAAAACCCTGCGAACTTTTAAAAATGCCCAATTTTTACCCAAAAACAGGGTCTGGGTAAAAAATTAATCCAATTTTCAAAATCTCCGGATGGAATTACCCCAGGAAACATTTTTGTTCGACTGTGAAAGTGTCGCAGGTAAAAGTTTAAAGGGCGCACACATGTTGATTACATACCAGAAAAAAAAATACAAAAGGCGGAAACACCATTTAGTTTTTCGTCCGTACGCACAAACGTCGTTCTAAATCCCGTGCGCAAACTAATCGTGTCCGTAATGCATTAAGATAGCACACACGACACGATTTCTAAATCGCGTGGCCATTTTTTACGTGTCGTGTCCGTGCGTACGCACAAAAAACTAATTGCTAAACGCGCCTAAAGGGAAATAAGTAACACGATTTTCAGAATAGGTTTTTCGTGTCTAGAGCGTATGAAAAATCGTCCGATGAAAATTTTTTCGCGGCTCCAAGCACAACTTTGGGTGTTCGTTTCGTGTGCACAGGACCAAGTTTGTGGCTTATACTATGCTCGCTGCAGGGCAGCGAGAAAGTTTGAAAAACGCGCGCGAGGGGATAACGGCTCATATTATGCGTGATGCGCTGTCCGCTCGCTGGCGCTCGCTCGCGCATCCGCAAGATAATCTAAAGCTAGGATCACTCCAATTGAATTCATATAACTGCAATATACAGTATGTGCATATAAAATTGTTATACAGCAAGTAAAACGTTCAAAAATCATAAATTAAAACAAATTGTCAACGACAGAAAAACGGGGGTTTCAAGCGACAGCTTTGTTAAAACGCCCTACACCGTTTTGCAGTTTGAAATGTTATTGAGAAAGTTAAACAAAACACAAACGACAAAAAACGAATGAAGCCAGCAAACGAAACTGATTTGGCAGTGAAAATTGGTTGAAATCGATGCGTGGCAAGATTGGCCGACTCTGGAAATTCAGAACTTACTTGAACTGGGTTGTTTGTAAGGACATTTATTTTAGCCTATCGCTCTGAAAACAAACAAACTGATAGAAGAAAGAGACAACCAACCATGAACCAACAAGTGATATCAAGCATCATTGGCCGTTCTCATCGTCTGTATCAAGCAACAGTCGTATTCGGAGAGAGCGAGAATCTGCAAAGAAATGCGATGCCGAATTTTCAAGCAAAGAGTAAATAAAAATTGAACAAATATGTACTCATTCAAATAAAAAACAGTGAAAAACCTGCCAAACCCGAACCATTCTGCGGCTGCTCTGCATCGGGCGTTTCAATTCTGTACAGGTCGCCGCGTTCGGTTGCCAATCGCCGCACCAACCGATGGCACGTCTCATCGTCGAAATCGTTCAGTATCGCAGTGTCCATGTGCTTCGATGCGAACAACTGCGAATAATAATGAAACGTTGAAACAAAAAAGCAAAGAGCAACAGCAAACAATCACCAGACAAGCGCAAACGGCGGCGCCCCATCAAGCTTTGGCTTGCCTGTTCATGGTGTCCTACACTTCTCTGGTATCATGCCGTGCACTGCAGAATAAAACTGACTGACTGACCAGAAACATTGAAACAAAAATTTGTAAAATTAGAGAAAATCACCAAGCACAAGTGCGGCACAAGCGACACGGACAGCAGCGGCCTGCGCGCGCACGCCTGATGGACACTCGAGGCGACGTGACGGTACAGCCGTTCGGACGCTTCACTCCGATCGACGCCGGCCTCGTCACACTGCTCTGCTTGCTGATTGGCTGGCTGCGCGCGCGTGGCGGACGCCGATTGGTCCGTTTGAGTGTCACTCGAGGACGGATGCGTTCGCGCGTTCATGGTGGCGTTCGAGTAGACGAGTCGGTTGAGTGAACTCAGGTTTGGTCGCATACGCGGTTGACTGCTGTGGGCTGCAACTAGGGTTGGTAAAAAACCGGTTTTTTTTCCTGTGCCAACCCTACGCTGAAACGATACACCGTGGAATAGCAACGTGAAAAACACAGCTCCTAATCTGTATGATCAGTTGGTGTTAAGGCGCATTCACGCAGGCGCGCTAACATGAACGTGCGTATGAATGCGCGTATGTTCTAAAGCTGACGCGCGCTGAAGCTGCACTGTTTTTTGCTTCATGAATGTGTAGCGAAGTGACGCGCGCTGACGCACTTCAACCTCTATGAATTGCGCTCGGGTGTTCCAGCAGTGTAAATTTCTGGCATCACAGACGGTTTCGTTTGAAAAGGACGCAAAAAATCGAATTCGGTGCGGTTTTACGCAAATTGCGAACGATACAGTTCGGCTACAAAAACCAATCATGACTCTGGAGTTCACATTCTGCCTGTCAAGCCGAGTACTCTCCGCCTATCAGAAAACAAATCAGTCAGTTAGCGACGACCCTGCCAGTTCTCATTGTCAGCCTCTCATAGATTGACAAAAATTTTGTTTGCTTACGCATAAAAAAATTGACCGAAACAACGAAAATCACTCCATCGCACCAGCAGTGTTTGTCGGCTCGGATGCAACTCTGGGCAGTATTCGAATTCCATTACTCCGCGTATCCGTGGCGTCATTCGTCGCCACGTCACTCTGTTCGCCGTTTGTGTCCGTCTGTTCGCCACCGATGGTGCCATCGACGCCAGCTGACGTGTCCGGTGTGTTCAGTGCCAGATCGGCCATCATACGCTCGTACGGGTGATCGTCGTGTGACGGTACACTGCTCGCATCCTGGAAGAGTGGCTCGCACATGAGATGATTGGCTGTGCGTTTGAAATGGGCTACATGATTGGTGGTTGTGTTGTGAAAGCGATGCCAAGCACTCAATTCACAATGTCCGCTTAAGAATGGCAAGCGTTTGCAAACGTCTGTCAGATCAGGCAAAAAGCCCGAATGGGCTGAACAGTGAGAGAGAGAGAGAGAGCTACAGTGCACCAGCATTCTGGAGCCTCCCGAATATCGGTCACATGAAGCCTACAAGATCAATGGCTGCAATGAGCAACAACCGCCAGCCAATTTGTCACCGCTCGTGGCCTGGTGGTAGACTCTTGTCTGTGTACTCGGGGGATCGTGCCCCCGCCGAGGGGTGTATAGGCACTGAATGACAGAATAAACTCGATGGGCACCCTATTCAACGGCGTTCTGTACGCTTTTCCGGATTAGCCCTGGCTAAAAACATCGCCAAAATCCCAACAACAAAGCCAATAACACTGGTGCACAGACATCGCCAACAGTCAGTCTGCAACGTGCTTTTTTGCTGATAAACTCATTCACCAATTCGGTGACCCGACCTGCGACGTGCCGTTCGACAGCGTAAACTTCACGCTCGCTTGCGCGTCGTTCGACTGAGCCTGCACAGAACTGCTGGCTGCGCCGATTCTCGTTTGTCGTGGCGACCGACTCGCCTCGTAATTCACGGTATTACGGCTGTATTGCTGACTCAAACTACGAACACTGTTCGCCGAGGAGTGCCTGCTTCGGTCGACCCCGTTCTGCTGCGCGTGTGTCCCGTCTGCAGGCGCCACACTGATCGCAGCGTCCCGCATTCGCACATCGTAGTCGTCGGACGTGCTCTGCACAGTGGCACATTATTTTAATTTTTTCAGATTCTGCGATTCATTGTGTGTGCAGACGTAGAAAAGAAACTAGTTCCAATGTTTACGTGGCAATTCAAAGTCGCCGAAGTGACTTGGCCCTATTTAGGGGACTCGGATCACTTTGCCAATTTTGAATTCCCGCGTCATGCATAGAACTGTTCACCTATCTATGCGCGCACTGAGTCTCGGGACCAAAATAAAAGATCATAGTAAACTGCGTGCTTCTCAGCTGCGTTCTGATCGCATGGGGATCGATTTTAAGGGAAGACTATACTGACACGCACAAGACAGACATGTTTGAATTTCGCATGCTCCGAAAGTCTGTATGCAGCTCTGAAACGCCGCATATCAGTTTGCGTCTGATGGTGTTTGGTTGCTTTCGGACCAAATACACAGTACCGGACTAAACATCTCTTTTCGAACGCGCTGTCCCATCATGAACTCAGCACGGTAACAGAGACTTTCAAAAGAGAGCCTTTACGGTAACAAACACTCAACAACCAACAAGCTGCAGTCACCAACTGCGTGCTGCTGGAAGCCACCGGCTGCCTCCGCCCGACTGTGTCTGCTGGTGCCCGCGTGCTCGCTCGCCGTTGCGTCGCCGTTCTGCGCCAGTCCGCTGCGGGCCCATCGAAACTTCTCGCTGATCAGACACGGAATCTCGGTGCAACCGTTGCTGCTCGGGTGTGCGCGTGCCTGCGATGGAGGACGATAAGGTTTGTGAGAATGTTGGTTATTGACGAGCTCTGATGCTTTTTATCACATTTGTTGAACACTTCGAATCACACGAATAGCATTTCAGTGTTTGTAGGTGGGGACTGATGCGTTGCACTTTGACGCTTGGATGTAGTGCAGATTAAAAATGAGTGAGAAGCATGCCAAGCTGAAAACTGCTGAAAAGACGAGAGTGGATTGGATTCAAATGTTAAGCACTATGTTATCCCGTGAAATTTGCTAAACAACCAATCAGCGCAATCCATTCAAACGCAGCCATCAACGACATGCGGAACTTTTGTCGTAAAAATAACGAAACAATACAAACACCATTTCTGTTTGCGAACCTGCCGACACTCGGAGTCCAATCGATCCAAAGTGTACTGCGGCACGTCGACGGGCGCGTCAAAGCGAACGCGAACTGTGCGAAATTCGTGCATTTGGTTGCAGATGGACTGGAAATGGGATACGAAGCGATTGGATCTGCTGATAAGAAACGTTCCAAAAAGACACATGACGAAATTCGGTTCTCTAATAGTGCACAGGAGATTCAGTGGTCAGTTTTATAAAAGTGAGTAGTGTCTGAAAAGTGCGGAGTTTTACTCCAGGGTGCTCCAAAAGTTAAACCTTGACAATTTTTGAATAAATTTATGGCGGTGAACCAGCAGAATAACATAACTCGGTGCTGATTTTGGCAAAAATATCAAACCAATGTTAAGCCTCAGTCAAAAAAGAAACTTTAGGTTCAATTCTTCAACCGCAATTCGTTATGGTCTAACTTTCGGAACACCCTGGAGTAAAACTCCTCACTTTTCAGACACTACTCACTTTTATAAAACTGACCACAAGTATCTCTCTACCTCTACCGAATAGAAACGTCACCAAAAATGATTACGAACTTCAGTTTACTAATAGTGCACAAGATATGCAGAAGCAAAAGCAGAACAACGAGTGAATAAACACAAGCACAATCAAAACTGAAGTCGGTCGCCAGAGCAAGCCGATCACCTCCGAAATGTCCAGTATATCCGCCATTGTCTTGTCGAGCGCCATGGCATATTCGTTGGCCAGGTGCTGCGTGTATTTCTTGTCGTACAGTTGGCGTAGTTGCTTCAGCGAGAGACCGTCGAACGGGAAATGATTCAGGATCATCCAGTAGATCTGAATCGGGGTTTGTTTTTAATAAAGAAAGCAAGAAAACACAAACAAACAGTCACACGTCGGGGCAGGCGTCATAGCGTCTGACAGGGCTCAGATCATTGGTGACGCCGGGACAGAGGCTGGCAATAAAGTTGCAGGCTCCAATCCAATAAGCCATCCTTATGAGTCAAACCTCTTGTATTAAAACACACCAGGAAACAGTTTTTGTTTGATGATCATGTATGAATTGTGATCAATTTTAGCTTCGTCAAAGGATACCCCCCTAAATAATAATCGTCTACTGCTGATTGGCTGTTGTACTGAATTTCTGCTATATCGATTAACCGCCATGTCAAAACGCAACGCAACGAAGCTCGCATTTGAACGTACGTTCGAGCGTATAATATTCGTGGGGCACCGTGCGGCCGGCTCCAGGGGTCCGTGCGTCTGCGCGCAGTCATGATCGTGCACTTTGAAGGTCATCTGCTCCTCTTCGATGCTCGCCAGTCTGTCCATTTGCTCCTCGACGTCCGTCAACGCCTCCACTGCGAACGGCAATGCGGCCAGCTGTTGCTTCATTGGCTTCTGCAAGGCTTTGTGGGTCTTCGTTGGTTTATGGGTGTTTGTCACGCTCGTCCTCGTGGCCTGGTGGTAGTGCGTTGGACTGCAGTCTGTGCGCTCGGGCGATCGAGCCCCGCCGAGGGGTGTATAGGCACTTAATGACAGACGAAAACTCGATGGGCGCCCTACTCAATGGCGTTCTGTACGCCTCTCTGGGTTAGCCCTGAGAAATCGCCTAAAAATCCCAACAACAACAACAACAACAAAATGGGTCTCAGTCTGTCTCAACAGTTTTAGCTGAGCGTCCGGTATTCATGAATGCATGAATGAATGCAAGCGGATTTAGAGCAGTATGACGTGTGGATTAGTAGGCGAGCAAAACATGAAGCAAATATTCAACGTTTAGTTTTTGCTTTGTGGCCTGTGCAATGACACCACAAGAACTGCTAGAAACTGACTGTTCTTGCAGTCGACAAAGCCAATACTGACGTTGAACCTCGTTTTTACGCAAGCCAACCCAAGCATATTTGTAAAAATCGACGGCTGGCTGATGTTTCGTGCTGCCATGACCACCCCTCGGCGCACGCAACATTTTTGAGACTGTGCGGTCTGGCGACTTGTCGAACTGACGAGCCCGGGTCGCCGCGGTCTTTGCGTACCCTCAATCAATCAAACAAAAAAAAAACAAATGAAAATTGTCCGCACCTGAAAGTCGACTGTCGAATGAAACGGTCCTGGATGTGGCTCCGAGCGCAAACTGACGCGAAAACTTGCCAAATTGTCGTACTTTTCGTCAACCCATTCCTGCACAGAGACAAAACCGAGCGTTTTTTTTATAAAACAACACTTGCAATGCAAAGCACAGTAGTTCCAAGCATAGCAACTTACTGGCAAGTAATTCAATCGATTGAAAAGCGAACAAAACAACTGAAAATCTCTGAGCAAAAACCCAAATCAAAAGCAGCTCCAACCTTGAACAGATAGAACAGCTCCGGGAGATTCTCGCCGAAAACCTCTTTTGGCGCAATTTGCCCGCCGAAATGCTGATTGTGAAGTACGGGCACCTGAGTTCGTCTTATATTTTGCTGTCATGTGTTGGTGAATTTCATATTTTGGAACGACTTGCATGACTGACTTTTTCAACCGGATTCGGTCCTGGAGTGACTACGCCACAGTCCACAGCCATCTTTTCAAGTTTATCGTGAAAAAAATCAACAAACCGTCGACAAACCTGATCGGCCAACACCCATTGTCCGTGTGCCTCCTGGGCGTACCTGTGCAGCACCGTGTAAATCTCACGCCACGATTGATACAGCCCGTTGGAGGTGTCGCGTGCTCGCAACGCTTTCCTGATCTGAATAATAAAAATGTAATAAAATAAAAATAAATAAATAATGAAAAAACCAGTTGGAATGCAATAAAAGTAATATCATTGAATGCAACGACGCCGTGAACCGTAAAACGATGCAGCGATTCTGTGTCGTGATCGGTTTCTTTACTTTCTAAGAACAACACATTGATGAGAGTTCATTTAAAAAGCAAACACTTGATCCCTGAATGCCTGCGTCGACCAATAAACGGATCAATTACAGGACCACAATCAGCATCAGCCGATTTGCAAAGTTCAGTCAATCTTATCTTAGTAATCCGAGTGGTTCAATCTGAGCAGCAACAAAAAAGATATCACGAAAACAAACAACGTTGACGTTTGACAAAAAGACAAAAAGGACGGGGTGACAAAAACCATAGTTGTTCTAGGGGGGGGGGGCCTGGGGAGGGCCGGCCCCCCCCCAAAAAAATTTCGAATCTATCTCTATCAAACAGGTTTTTTCAGCTCAGCTATTATCTATCTAAAAAATTTTCTCAGCCAGCTATCTATCTGAAAATTTTTGTCTTCGAAGACATGAAATGAGTCAATTTTTGACCAAAATTGACCATTTTTGCTCGTAATCCTTGAAAATTTCGCTAATTTCAGGTAAAATACGCGTTTATACTTGATTTTTAGTGTATTTTTAGCATTATTTTGCTGTTTTTATAGCTTTTTAGCGTCTTAGCTATCTATCTATCAAATTTCAAAATTTTGACCGCCCCCCCCCCCCCAAAGTCACCTGGCCCCCCCCGCGGCCCCCCCAAAATTTTCCAGCTATCTATCTAGAAAATTTGCTCCAGCTATCTATATCGGCCCCCCCCCCCAACCCCTCGGCTCTGGAACAACTATGACAAAAACGGTTACTTTACTCAACAGCAATTCTTGTAATGGGTCACCAAATGATACATTTCACAAGTCACCACGGAAGTAAGTTGCACACCAGTAAAAAGAACGCGCTGTTTTGGATGCGTGAAAAAAGAAAACGACACAGTTAGACGAGACAAGACAGAACAACCGCGCACCGGATCGGGCATCACTTTCAGTGCAGCGTCCGAGAATTGCGGCGGGTCTAAGACGGCGATGTCGGGCGCCTTTGGCCCGGGCGGTGCGCGTGACTGAGATTGCGGGCACGAGGAATGAGCTTTGCTGGCGAAATTGACCGCAATGCCACGACGACCCGCTGGCGCGCCTTCAATGGTGTCCACGAACGTCGTTCAATGTTTTTATAAGAAGAAACTGTCAAAACTTGGCGACGAAAGATCATTGACATTTCTAAAATCAGCGTTTCAGTTTAATTTGACCACAAAAAGATTGACAAAAAAAGTAAAATTGACAACATTTATTCACCACATCACAACTTGCCTTGTTTCTTTTTCGGCATTCTGGAGAACGAAACAACGAGAAGTGCCACTGCCACTGAAACGTTCCACCACGACCACGGCAACCGCAATACAATACACGCACCCACTCGTCGACAGTCGACAGGCACGCACGTGGCGCAGACAATTGCTCAGTTTATTTTTTTTCAGTTTGATCAGTTTTTGAACGGAGTCTTTTTTGTTTTTTTTGATCTTGATCAGTACCGTGGGCGAGGGGGGGTGGGGGGGGGGTACCGTAATGCATCATTATTAAAACAGGTGCACGTGCAGTGGCGGTGGCCCCTGCCCTTTAACACAGGAAAGAAAAAAATGCAAAAACTAAATTGATCATTTTCACCTTATCAAAAAGGCTTGGCTCAGGATTAGGATCAGATTTAGGATTAGGAACCTACAACGACTCATTGCAAGCAACCTCTGATCAGAAATCAAAAAAATCACTTTTAAGTATGTATACAAATCCCCGCAGAGCACCAGAGACCGTCGGGTGGGGGGGGGGGGGCCGCCGCAACCGTGCCACCCCCCCCCTAAAACCGGGCACCCCCCCCATCGGACCCCTCCCCTCGAAAATTTGGCCGACACCCCCCCCCACCAGTACCGTGGGCCCAAAAAAAATTTCGAGGGGGGGGGGTATGGTACCGTGGGGGGGGGTGCCGACCAAAAAGTGAGGGGGGGGGTCCAACCTATGGTAACGTGGGACCCCCCCCAGGGGGGTCCCATGGGGGGGGTGCATTTTTTCAAAATTTTCTGTGGGGGGGGTCCACCCCCCCACCCCCCCCATGAAATTTTTTCGCTTAAATTTGAAAGGAAAAACGCTAAATTTTGCTGCAAAATCTTTGAAATTACAATGAAGATGGTCAAGTTATCATATATTCAGCTTATATTATGGACTTTATAGACAAAAAATCATGATTTTCGAAAAAAATTTAGGGTGTGCAGAAAATTTTGGGGGGGGGGGGGGGGGGTGTCCGCCAGACAAAATTTCATGGGGGGGGTGGGGGGTGTCGGCCAAACTTTCGAGGGGGGGGGGGGGGATGGGGGGGGGTGCCCGGTTTTAGGGGGGGGGGTGGCACGGTGCCCCCCCCCACCCCCCCCACCCGACGGTCTCGGGTGCTCTGGGGGGGGTGTACCCCCCCCCCCCCCCCCGCCCACGGTACTGCCCCCCACACCCCTTATGAAACTTTGTCTGGCGGAGACCCCCCCCCCAAAATTTTCCGTACACCCTAAAATTTTTTTCGACCATGATTTTTTGTCTATAAAGTCCATAATATAAGCTGAATATATGATAACTTGACCATCTTCATTGTAATTTCAACGATTTTGCAGCAAAATTTAGCGTTTTTCCTTCAAAATTTAAGCGAAAAATTATCATGGGGGGGGTGGGGTGGGGGGGTGGACCTAGAGATGTCAAGAAAAAAAAATTTTCTATTTTTTTTCTTTTAAAAAAAAAAAATTTTTTTTAATTTTTTTTAAATGAAAGTTGTTCAGAATTTTTCAGGGAGTCCGAATATCACCATCTGAGGAGCCACCGACTTACCATATGACCCCCACTCATATGGGAGGAGGGTGAAAATTTCAGACTTGGTTTCGGCGACCCCATTTTCCCACCGACGACATCACGTCTCGTGTTTTGCCTCTCAATTCACCTCAAATAACATGGAAACAAGTTCCACAACAAACCGGTGTGATCATGCTGACGACACGAGGCGAAACAGCAACGAGCAACCAACGAAGTTACGCTTGCAGTGGCAGACAGTGCAATTTCCACCTTTCGAGATCCTGAAAAACGATGCGTAAATGTGAGTTCTCTGCTTCTATCTCACCTTAGCGACATCGGAATTTGTTGAACTAGCCTTTGCGACGCTCAAGTACTTCAATGCGCGAGTCGATCATCACTCACCAAGGCTGAAAACAGTCGATAAATCAATCCAGAATACCACCTGCAGCGTTGAAGACTAAGTGACAAGGTAAAGTCAAAGAAAATTTTTTTGAACTTTCGAAAAATTATGCCAAAAACGGCATTTTCAGGGCACATTAAAGAAAAAATTTCAAAAATTTTTAATAAAAAAATAAAAAAAAATGCTCATTTTTTTTACTTTTTTTTTTAAAAAAATTAAAAAAAACTTTTTTTTTGACCCTTACATCTCTAGGTGGACCCCCCCACAGAAAATTTTAAAAAAATGCACCTCCCCATGGGACCCCCATGGGGGGGGGGTCCCACGTTACCATAGGTTGGACCCCCCACCTCACTTTTTGGTCGGCACCCCCCGCCCCCCCCCCCCCCGGCACCGGCATGCGGTCGATCCGGTACCGGTCGATCCGGTACGGTCGATCCGGTACCGGTCGATCCGGTACCGGTCGATCCGGTACCTGGCAATTTTCTAGGGCGGTCGATCCGGTACCGGTCGATCCGGTACTCGGTCGATCCGGTACCAATTGAAATTTTCAGCTGTTTTAGCATTCAATTCAATTTGTTTCTGATTTGTTTTCCATTTTTCTTCGTTTCTCTCATTTTATCTGATGTCTGAAACATTTTATCGCAGGTTTTTTCGCGGGAAATATGAAAATAAAAACAACAGACATTTTTCCTCAACTCCAAAAGAGAACCGAATCAGTCTTCATATTTTTATTTTGTTCTCCTTTTCTTGCTGAGCTGGTAATTTTGCAAATTTTCACCGTCTTGGAGCTTTATTCTTCTGGAAAATAGTTCAGAAAATAAAAAAACATATGGTACACTTGTTTTGCTTTTTTCAGAATCAGATTACGATTACCAAAACCAACAAAGTGTCGCAAGTCGTCGTCGTCTCATCGTATCATCAACAATCGTGTTCGGTTTCATGTCTTTCCGTGCTGCATAAATGTTTCGCAATCACCGAAACCAAAGAAAAATCGAAAACACAACGAATTGAACGCTAAAAACCCGTAAAACAGCTGAAAATTTCAATTGGTACCGGATCGACCGAGTACCGGATCGACCGGTACCGGATCGACCGCCCTAGAAAATTGCCAGGTACCGGATCGACCGGTACCGGATCGACCGGTACCGGATCGACCGTACCGGATCGACCGGTACCGGATCGACCTACAGCCCACGGCACCATACCCCCCCCTTCGAAAATTGTTTTGGGCCCACGGTACTGATCTTGAATCTTGATTCTCTTGATCTTGAATGAACAGAGTTCGTCTTGATCGCGTCGTGTGGTTTGGTTTGCTGGCGGTGCTCGCTCGCTCCCAAAGTCCCAAGCACACCGCCAAAAAGCACACTGTTATCAATTTTTTCGGGTCTGCCTGCGACTCAATGCATTGTGACGTGATGCTACAAAACGTTCAACCCGACTCAAATGAAAGGTTTTTTGAACCCAAACCCGAGAACGGGAGAGAGAACCCCCATCAAATCTGGAGGATACATTAAAATGTTGTTGCCACACTGAAAAAATATTTTTGCTACATTACTCATTTATTTAAAAAAAATATTCAATTCAAGAAAACTTTTTAAAATAGGATAGCGAGTGGCTTATTTAATTGAAAAACAAACAGAGAAATAACGATTTTTGTTTTTTCACAACCCAACAACGCCACTTTCACTCTCGTTCTTTCTGTATTCGCAGACGAATGGTTTTGTTGAACAGCGTGAAACGGGCGCTGTATCACGCTTGGCGACTGAAAGCGACCGTTGGCTTCCCGGTTGCTGTGGCGACGTTGATTTATCTCGATTGGAATCACACGCGCAAGTGGAAGGCCGGTCTGTTGCCGAAGAGTGACTTCATTTTGGAGCCGGAACGAAAATCGGCCATCAACGTCAGCAGCAACTGATAGCGGGTTTTTGCAACTGGGTCGATCCAAGGATCTTTCTCGAAACGACCGACACAAACTTCAGTTTTTTTTGTCGTCAGCCTTTGTTTTGCTGGTGAGTTTCTTTGTCGTTTTGTGTGTGACTGGTGCTTTTTCTTCCATGTCATTGTGATCGCATTGTGTGAAAGAACAGTTCGTTTGTTCGCAAAAGTCGTCGCTTCTTTATTTCAAAATTTGTGCAGTTTGCTCAGCTGAGTTTTGCTGTGCTTTGCGGAAGCATCCTTTTCTCAAAAGTGAATTTGCAAGTTCGTTTCAATTGCATAATTGCAGCAGATTAAAAACCAGACAGAAAACGGTGGAAACGCTGAGAAACGGCAGCTTGCAAGTGCTGTGCCACTCCCAATTTCCTTTGTTTTGTTTTTCAGCACCATGGGTACGTTCACGTGGAGTTACTTTTTTCGCACGGTCGCCAGGAAGCACGCGTTCAGTATCGTCGTTGTTTCGCTGATCTTTGCCGAAGGTGAAGTTCGGTTTGCCACTTTTGCGGGCAACTAAATCTAAATCCAATTGAAAATGGACGATTTTGCGCTGGGTTTGCCAGTCAATTTCGTCACAAGTGCAGTTGTTTGTTAGAACCGGTTTTTTCTCCAGTCATTTCAAATCGCTTGCCGTTTTTTTCTTCAGAAGTCGGCCGTTTGCAGTCGTACCGCTACCGAGACATGATCTGCAAGGGGATGTCACGTATGTACGCCGACAAACGAGCGAAACTGCCCGAGGGTGCGGATCCTTGGCGTTGGTGACGTTGGTGAAATCATTGGAGTTGGCTCGTAGTCATTGAAGAGCTGCACAAAGGCTGTGCGCTGATCTCTTGGTTGAAGCCAAAGCCAGGAAGACAACAAATTGACGTGTTTGACTCCAGAGGTGTGCACGCCAGACAATTCTAGCCTGTCCCGGGTCGGGTGGCTGCGCGACGTCGACCCCACCACATTTTTTTCCGCAAATTTTGTGTCCCACAGAACTGACCTCTCAAAACACGGCTACACTGCATCTGACTGTATGCTGTGTGCTTGCAAAAGTCCTGAGGCGAAGAGTCCTTGTAAAAGGAACGTTCTGGGATTCAAAACAACACAGCAGCTTGCATCTCCTGGGTGATCTTTGAACATGCCCGAGTGAAAAAATAAATAGACACTAAGGGCAGAATTCGCGAAGCGAAGAAAAATTTTGATAGTTGCTCCGCAAAATACTTTTTTTGATGAACAATTTTTTATGATTTCTGCATTTTGACTGAAAGTTCTACGATGCAATTGTAGGTTTCCAAAAACCGGATTCAAATGGCCAAAAAGATGCAAATTGCACCCATCTGGAAGAAAAAACATGGCAGTAAACCACGAGTGGACAGTCAAACAACAACAAAACTGCTTGAAACTAACACAGTGTTTGAAAATTTGTGTTTGTTGTCCAGAGGGGATACCCAAATTTTGATTTCTCGCTTGAAAATAAGATTTGTTATGATAACAAGTTGTGAAAAGTTCTTAGATATTTTTTAAAGTGCTGAAAAAGAAAATTTTACATTTTTGAAGGTTTTTACGTTCGGCAGGCGACTGCCTTTGAAATTAAATGAAAAATGGTAATTTGTAAAGTCTTCGCGCAGCGAAGAAAATTTTCAAAAAATAAGTTCTGAGATCGCATTTTACCTTACGATTTTTGAATGTCATCCAAAGTATGTCGGCGTCTATGACACCCATTCAAATTAAAAAAAACAGATGTTCAGAAGTGTAGCGAACAAAAAGCTATTTGGACGTCATCGTTGATACGGTTAAAACAACGAAAATATTGTTACATTGAATTGAACCGTTGTCAACAAAACACTGAACAATCTAAAAAACGAACGATGAATTCATGACTATTGCATGATTGCCATTGTCAAACGAAACATAAGGTGTCCGTCCATGGCTTACGCCGCTAAAAAAATTTCGGATCTTGGGACAAATTTACGTGAAAACACTCTTTTGAAGTCCTCAAAAATTGAGAGAAACGGAAAAAGCGACGCAAACGACCGATTTTTTGCGGTATCCAAAACTATTTTGCGTCATTGGCGCACGATTTCGATTCAAAAAACCCTGGTTATCTGTACCACTGTAAATGTGCTTATTGCACAGCGCGATTTCAAATACAAATATATTACAGCCTACAAAAGTAGCAAGACACGTACTTTTGAAGATTTGTTTTAGTCAGTCAACTGAAATGTTCGAATTTTTAACTTTTTATTTCATATAAATATTTATTTCGTTTGTGAATATTTTGTATCTTCCATCCGAGGCGCTGCGCGACGTAGCCCCTCAGGCCCTGCATGACGCGCGACGCTAGCCTGTCCCGGGACACTCTAGGAACACCCTATGCCTAGGTTTTTTTTTCAAAAAGTCGGTTCTGCAATTTGCAGAAATTTGGAAAAAAATTTCTGCAAATAAAATTTGGTTTCTGCAAATTTCAAAAACACGACAAAATGGTTTTGGTGCTTGTTAAATGGCATTTTTTCGCTCTGAGCATCATTTCTTAACGATGGGCAGAATTGCAATTGCCAATTGCATCGTTTTACCGCAGAATTTTTCCAAGATTCATAAAAAAACACCAAAACCAAACAAGATTGCCAAACGAAACAAATCACCAATCATTCGTTTCAAATCATTCAACCTAACAACAACACAATCAAAATCACATGAAAACCCTCATTGCTCAAATACCGCAATCAAAGCGATGGCTTCGGTCGGTTCGACGTTCGCAAAGGTGCAGTTCACTTTGTTTGGTTTGATTTTGTATCGCCTCTTTTTTGTATCGTTTTCATCCCCAGATACTGCATGCTTGCCTGCAGTTATACTCGGACCAGGAATTTGAATTCGTTCGCGTTTGACTCGTTTTCATTCGTCAGCGATACTGCCCTTTCCCGGCAAAATTGATGAATAAAACTGGTGCAGATACAGCAGATCGGCATTTTTGTACGCCAGCAGCTGTTCAGATCTAGGGTTAGGGGCTTTGAAAAAAAATTTTTTTTATTTTTTTTTTCGTTTTTTTTTTTAATTTGGATTTTTTTTTTCAAACTTAAAAAAAAAATTTGAAAAATTTTTCTTCTACTTTGCTCTGAAAATTCGATTTATGGCATAATTTTTTGAAAGTTCAAACCAAATTTTCTTCCCAACTTCTTTGTGTGCTTAGGCACATGTCATTATTTGGTCATTTTGACCGACCTACTCCATGTTTTTCGATTTGGATGACTTCTAGAGTTAATTTTTAGCGTTGAAATGACTTAACTGAATTGAAATATCGTTTCAGAAATCGTTTTCTTGCAACTTAGAACATGTTTTTTCAGTCGGTAGGCCATGAGATGAACATGATATTTTGTTGATTGGCGTATGTTATAGGTCTACAATGGAGTTGTGCGATATATTGTTAAACAATTGGAGCGGAGATGTTGGTTAATACCACATCACACGACCGTTTTTCAGATACCCGATAACATGGCCAAATGTTAAAACTTGCGTGCTGAGCTAAACTAACGTGTTAAACTTGCGTCTGTCAGTTGCCCGCAACGTGATCGCGAAATCATGGTACGTGTTTTCGATACGATGATTTGAAGAGTGGGCTCTCGCCATGTGGCAGATAGCATAGCTGGTTGAACCTGAAAGTGAGTGTCTTGGGGGGGGGGGCGACCGGGTCGACAGGGGTTGCCGACTTAGCTACAGCAAACAGGAATTTTTGAACACAGTCAAATTTTGGTAATTTTCTAAAGAGGAACAACTAAGAACGGTTCAATATTCAAGTACACGTCGAAAATTGTCCTGTTTTACTGTTGAAAATGCAACTTTCCCTCTATGAAATGGACATAATTTCAATAAAACACGATTTTCGCTCTTATAGTTTTCCGGATCGTTCTGAAAATAGTCTAGATGAACTCAGCTCGACGAGACGCTTCGAACAAACCTAACTTGTAAAAAAAATTTAAAAAAAAATAATTTTTTTTTAATTTAAAAAAAAAAATCCGGATTTTTTTTCCCCTAACCCTATTCAGATCCATCATCTCAGACGGTATTCCAAATTCCAAAATCTTTCCAAACAGAAAGTCTAACAGCAAACAATAATTTTCTATTTGATCTGATTCTGTTGTATGTGTCGAATTTGAAATACTCCGATTTTATTTACGAAGGTAACGCAAAACGCCAATCATTGCGCTACAGCAACCGCCGAAACAACTGTTTTTGACAAAAAAAACTATTTGAAATTTCTTCCATGTTGATGTGAAACCTCAGTCAAGCGCTAAGCACAAAATGAATATTGCAGAACCAAAGTTTGTATGCAAATCTGTTTCTGCAATTTGCAGAAATCTGCTAAAAAATTTCTGCAAACGGTCCAAAATTTCTGCAAAAAACCGACGTTTTTCTGCAAAAAAACCAGCCCTATGCACATCTCTGTTTGACTCAAATGCTCGTTTTTAGACATCAATTTGCTTTCTTCTGCTGATTTGACTATAGTTTTGGCTAGATGTTGATCGGTCAGCGCAGCCACGTCATTGAAATATGAAAAACAGTTTTTTGTTTGCTTTTGAATCATCTTGTGAGTTTTTTTGGCTGTAAATTCTGCGGCAGTTTTGTTAGTTGTTATTTCTGTGTGCGGTGAAATTCGTGATGATGATAGGATTTCATGTCATATGCGTTTGTATAGAGTTCTAATCAGTAGCCGACGTCATGTGTTCACAAATCACAATTGATGCAAGAAGAGTTTTCAGTTTGCTTTTGTGTGTTCTCAAACAACCATAATCACCGGTTTTCTACGAACGGTTTTTTTTTGAAATATTGAACAGTCGATTAGCGTTTGTGTACAAAAGAAATGCAGTCATTTCAATGTAGATTGTTATTTTTGGCAATGAGTGTGTCACTGCTGTTAAAAAACCGAGACTACTGAATAAAAAAGTGCTGTGTTCCTTGCCGAAGTGTTCCATTGTGGCTTCAATGCTCACGGCAAAATGCTCACCGTTGGTTTGCTAATCACGTTGCTAGCAATTGTGCTGCTTGCTTGCCAAAGCGTGTTTTTGCTTTTACGAGCGTCGTCGTCGTGTGATTGAATGTCTGTCGTCAACCATTCCCGGGCCTCCTGCCATTCCACTGCTCGGCAGCACGTATCGCTTCAAATGGGATCGCACAGGTGTGTGATGCGTTTGGTGGCGTTTCAGTTTGCAGGCTTATTCCTGATTGGCCTCGACGGTCGTCCTTGATTGGAGTGTAAAATACTGAACGTGGTGAGAACCAAGAAAAAAGATCTGGGCCTTCCCTGAACATTGGGGCGCTTAAACTGTTTTCAGCATCATTACGCTTACGCCAGCCAAATTCGATTGAATCGAAGTGTCAAGTCAATCTGTTTTTTTTTCAAACTAACTGTTCTCCGACAATGTTTCTGTGGTCGAAAATTTTTGCTCAGAGTTTTCGCATCAAGTGGAGCACGCGATGCGGCGCTACGGGGGCGGAGGATTGGTGAAACTGTGGATCGGTACGCGGCCTATTGTCGTGCTTTCCCGTTGTGACACCGCACAGGTTGCAGTGGCTTTTTAACGTACCCTTCCCTTTTGTTTCCCGCTTTCTGTTTGTTTCGCTTGAATGACTTTCTTGACGATCACATGCATCGCGTTTGATTGGAACCGGTGGTTTGTGCACTCATCCACGCGAACGAACCCAGTTTTTGCATTTTTTGAAGCACCTGAACGCACAGGCAAGAGTCTAACGCGCTACTACCGGGTCACGAGGATAGCAAATTTTATTACTTTTAGTTAGTTTAGCAACAAGTTTGGCCACCGTTTCACTGATTTGTAGTGGAGGATTCAAAATTTTATTTCGTCTGCTGCCATGGCCAATGAAGAATTAAAGGTTTGTTCTCTGAGACGACATGTTTCAGGTGATCAAAGAGCGAACAGCGCAGTTTTCATGTGACGCTGCAAATGTGAAACACTGCAGACGACGCCACCGTGCCTTTCTCGATGTGTTGCTGACGATGGCGCAGGAAAATCAGCTGACATCGGAGGACATTCGAGAGGAGGTGGACACGTTCATGTTTGAAGGTTGTTGCACTTGGCGTTTGAAAATGGTTTACACTGCAAGTAGCGAGAGAGTTGCGATTTGGTGGGTTGGAGAACAACGGATATTACAGGAAAAACGATCACATTAGATAGGATTGTTGCAGCTAAATAATTACAATAATCGCTCAATATCAACGTTACTTTTGTCTGAACAAAAGGCATTTGGCAATTAAATGATATTCAGATGAATTATGACGTTTTGGATTTTACAAATCAACTAAAGCAGAAACAGGACAGGACACTGCGAGCACGACGATGTGCTGGACGCTGTGGTTGCTCGGGCACCATCCGGAATACCAAGAGAAAGTCTACAAGGAACAGCGTGATATTTTCGGTGTGGAAGTGGTTGTCTTCCTGCAGCTTTTTCATGGAAATAAAATGTAAATTAAGAAATTTTCTAGGCGACGACAGGAGTCGCCGAATCACCATGGATGACTTGAAACAGATGACGTACTTGGAGACGGTGATCAAAGAGTCCCTGCGCCTCCGACCGACCGTGCCGTTGTACGCGCGCGCACTAGAGTGCGACTTTCACATTGGTCGGTTAAACTTTCGTTATTTGTCGTGCGATATCAACAGATTTCTTGAACTTTTGTGGTTTCTGTCACCGGCTGGTAACGCGTTCGATAATTGTGTATGCGTTCGGGGATCGAGTGAGTCCCGTCGAGGGGTGTTTTTAGGCACGTAATGACAGAGACAACTCGATGGGCGCCCTACTCGACGGCGTTCGTTCTGCACGCTTTTCCGGGTTATCCCTGGCTGAAAACGTCCCTAAAATCACCGTTCGTTCCTTCTGTTTTTTTTGCTTCAACCGTCTTTGCCCACCTGAACTGACCAATCGTTTTCTATCATCAATTTTGAGCTTGTTTTTGTTGTGTTGACTAACTTTTGTGCAACATTGCAGGTGATCGTGTCATACCAGCTGGTGTCGTGCTGTGCGTGTCTGCCCAGTACATTCACCAATACGCCGAACAGTTTGAACGACCCACCGAGTTTTACCCGGCGCATTTTCTGCCTGAGAACGTGGCCAATCGTCATCAATATGCGCATGTGCCTTTCTCTGCCGGGCCTAGGAACTGCATTGGTTAGTCCTCTGTTTCTTTCTTTCAAACTTTGCCTTTCCTGAATTGGTGGGTAGTTGGCAACGGGCCTTGGCTTACCCCATAGTCAAAATCGAAAGTTGAGATCTTGCTTAAGGGAAAGTTTATTTTTCCATTTATTTTCTGTTTAATTAACTGATAAATGTGAGCTCAAGTTTCAAGTACAGATCTTCCAGTTTGTTTGGTTTGCGATGTATTCAATTGAAACTACGGTAATTTCGTTGAACTAAAAAAGCATCGTTTTATTTCAAGGACAAAGATTTGCAATGCTCGAAGTAAAGACAGTGCTGGCAAGAGTGTTGCGAAGTGTGCGAGTGGAATCCATGGACTCACTCGGAAATGTTAGGCCACTCGCTGAAATTCACTTGCGTCCGAAGGATGGGTTTCCGATGCGTTTCTGGTTTCGAACGCAATGAAAACTGAATTAGTTGACCCTTTGATCTACTGTTTTTTTTGGGAACGCTGAAAACAACAGTCTGACAAGTGAGAACCTATTAGCAGTGTTTTGCTTGGTCCCACCTGTTTTTTTCCGTTAGACAAAATTGACGCCGATGAGTCCGTTTGTTGGCTACGATTCCATTGGTTGAAATCAGTTCATTCTTTAAGTGTTGTTTTTGTCAAATTTTGTGTTTCCGCAACAGCGCGTTGCATTTTTTTAATGTTGAAAGTTTACTTTTTACAAAAGCACGTGAAACTCGCAAGAAACAACAAGAGTTTTTGTACATTTAGAAAACATGAAAAATATGGAAAGAAACCATAAAGTTAAAAAGAAACAACTGTAACACTGTTGAAAAATGACTTACAATGTCACACACACACAAAAAAAACGTGATCTGTTATTGCAAACGTTATCACCGGAGTACCGAAAACAGACAATAATCATGGCATCTGAACGTTTGGCACGCTGTTCGCAAAAAATCAATAAAAACACTGAACGCAAACAGCAGCAGAATGACAAAGAACACCGAACAAATCAGAAGCGCGAATTACAACCTCAACAGAATCACCATCGCCACCACAAACGGCGCGCCCATTCTACTCGCGTTCAGTCGCGTCCACCCGCAGCAACTGAACAACGCCACCAACGACAGTAAGCCCAAACTCGCGTCCGCTGTAGTCCTGGCACGATTCACGTGCGCCGTGCTGAGATCGCGGTTACAGTAGTCGCCGCGGCAGACGCAGTCGATGTGCTCGTAGCGGTCCTCCTCCCACTTCTGACTGCAGCCCATCACCAGCAGCTCCGGCGACGTCGTATTGAGACAGCCGAGACCGCGGCTACTAGTCGTCTTCGGCGTCGATAGGCCGACCGGTTTCGTCTCGACCGAGATCGTGCAGAACTGGCCGACACAAGTTTGATCGTAGTCGTGGCAGTCGGATGGGAGAATCGTGTCGGTGGCGACCACTTTTTGACAGCTGAAGCATTTGTACAATGGCGGGCGAGAGGGTCGCCCGCGTGCGTTGTCGTCGCGGGATGACGTGCTTCGGGTGACCTGAGCAAGTTTTTAGTCGGATTTTAACGCTTTTCGTTGCGATTTAGAAACAATGCACGTTTTTGGAAATTTTAGGCAGCGTTTTCAGCCACGGCTAATTTAGAGAAGCGTACAGAACGCCATTGAGTAGGGCGCCGATCGAGTTTTCTCTGTCATTAAGTGCCTATACACCCCTCGGCGGGGCTCGATCCCCCGAACGCACGGGCGATAGTCTAACGCACTACCACCAGGCCACGAGCGGTGGCAATTTTGACATGAGGAAACAGTCGCGAATAAAATCGCGCTCACAGCTGTTGCTGTTGCGGTGCGATTTCTGCGTTTCAAGAACTGTGGCAGTGCAACTATAATCAACCAGGGCGAATACTCAACCGCGGCCAGATAGACAGCGGGGGCGCTGCGCCAGTTCTAAATTCGCACGAACCTGATATCTGGGGTACTCGTCGGTGACCTTGTTGCAGCCGTGTGCGTTGCAGACGCATTCCGACCGATGCTGCGTGGCGGACTCGGTCGTGACGCAGGTGCGCCGGCGCACGTTGTTGAACATCAGCGATGTGCGGCGTGTGTACGGTAGCATTGGGGCTCCGTACGCGCACTGCTGAATGCCGCTGTTCAGTTCACTGAAGGCGCGTTTAGCAATTAGTTTTTTGTGCGTACGCACGGACACGACACGTAAAAAATGGCCACGCGATTTAGAAATCGTGTCGTGTGTGCTATCTTAATGCATTACGGACACGATTAGTTTGCGCACGGGATTTAGAACGACGTTTGTGCGTACGGACGAAAAACTAAATGGTGTTTCCGCCTTGAGCGTACAAAGAAATGTGTTTCTCTTCGCTGGACTCGATCTGTTTTTTTTTTGGTCCCGAGAGACTCAATGATGCGCATAGATGAGTAAACAGTTTGATCATGCATGACGCGGGCATTCAAATTTGGCAAAGTGATCCGAGTGCCCTTAATAGAGCCGAGTCACTTAGGCGACTTTAAATTGTCACATAAAGGTTGAAACTAGTGTCCTTTCAACGTCTGCAAACACATTGAGTCGCAGAACCTAAAAAACGTTTAAAATCATTCGTTGAATAGAAAATCGAGCTTTTCCGTTTTTTCAACATGACACAGAACACACGGCGGGAGACATTGTGAGAAATACAACTTTTCCAAGCAACGTTTTGATTCCCGCGATTGTTTCTCATGGTGTCTAAATTTAGTTGCAACTCCACTAACGTGTAACAATATTGGCCCTGACAAGTGGAGCCGCAATTGTAGCTGCCCCGTTTGCACCCGTAGCACGAGATGTTCCAGTCGTCGTACGCTCGCGTGGTCAGCGGCAGTGCCGGGTGCTGGTTGCAGAAGTCGCCTTGACAATGGAAACGAAGCTTTTTTTGTAAATGAAACGGCAATAGATTAGAATCCGTACTTGTTTGTGAAGTCGAGTCTGGACAGTTTTGTTAGAATTTTCACTTTTCTTGGTATTGCTAGAGTCTGTGTGCACGCATGTGGCTGGGCTCTGTCGGTGAGGGTGGAGCTGGATCATGCACCGGTGGGATTAGAAGCTTTTTTTGTATTTATCAAGACCATTAAGGAAAATTTTCAATCGATGACTAAATACCATCATTGCAAACGCATCTGACGATGCTTCTCGAGAATTTGTAGTCGCAGCCCATCTTTGTCTCCGGCGGATTCCTGAGACAACCCTTGACCAGGTAGAAGCTCGGCTCCGAGTTTCGCACGTTCGGCGGCCGAAGGGTGACCTCAGTGAAACAGTGGCTCGCCTCGCAGCGATTCATCTGGCAGTTGCACTCGCTGTTGTCACTGGAAAATACGGTATTATAGAGTGACGTGGCTGGGGCCAGTTTTGCAAAACTTTGGTAGTCCAATAGTGCTACACCACTGAGCGCCAAAATAAATTCATAAATCCACAAATTTCAGTTTCCTCATATCACGTTGAAGAGAGACATTGGTGAATGAGTTTAGGTCGAAAAACAAAACTAAGACGCTTCACTATTTTATTCAGGGGTTCAGTGGTGTAGCACTGTTGGACTATTGAGCTTTTATGAAACTGTCCCCTGGTCTTGAGTCTCTATGACACACAGTTTTTTTAGTAACAAATTAAAAAAAAATGATGGAAGAATGATATGATAACAATAAGCTACCCACCTGAAGCACGAGCCGGAACACGTGTAACACAGGATGGTTTGGATTGGCGATGGAAGGCAAGCGAATACGGTCGCAATGAACAGTATCTCCATTGAGTGTTTTGATTTTTATGTCAGGTTAGATTGACGGACGAAAAATGTTGACTCATACTTGGTTTATTTTGAAATCAAGAGTCCAAATGGTGAATGTTCAGTTCATTATTATTTTTTATCTTCTGTTCATCTATTTGTGGTGTCCAGTTTGAAGGAATATTGTGTCACGGTATTGACGACTGGCATGGCAGCTAAACGATTGAATGAAGAAGTCATGCAGTTATGACATTGTTATCACATCCACTTCCGGTCACACTAGAATTGCTTGAAATTTAAACAACAAACTAAAAGTAAAAACGATGGCAAAATGAATGTTCAAGAATAAACTACAAACGGAGACATAGAAGCTCATTCAATATAAGAAAGCTGTAAATTGAGATGTGACCAAAACTTGTTGCCGTATGAACGATTGCAAGACAAAGGATTCCGCAAGATAAATAAACCCAGTGTAATCACCAACCGACCAAACCGTTTGAAGCAACATTACAATCAAAGTTATGTAAGGTGCGGCAGTCTTCTTTCACAATCTTTGCTTTGTTCGTTGTTAGTGTTACACCACAAACTTAGAAACAGAGTACGCTAGGAACAAGCGGTTCATTGTGTAAGCCAATACTAACTGAAAACTTTGTTGGAACCGCCCGGACCCGAAGAAAAAGCACTTGTAGCATATGGTGCAACTGCGTCTGTGTGTTCGGGCGAAATTTACGCTTCGTCAAGGCAAATGAAGCACTTTTTAAGTGAAAACGTTGAAATGTGATTGCAGTTGAAAAAGCAAACGAGTTGCGCGCCAAATATTCCCGTGGTTTATGAGTCAGATGTGTTTGTCTGGTTTTTGAAAACACCATTGTTCTTTAAACGTTGGCTTTTTCACGTTAATGGTGATTAAAAAAAGTTGAACTTGAGAAATTCACTCGTTTGAAATATACCGGCACATTTTTTTTCATCCACTAAAAAACTCACTAATACAAATGTGACTGCGAACGAAGTGTCTATGAAGCCTCTCGCGTCCATTGGTTTGCACTTGAAACAATGGGCTTTAGTTTATGCAATTTCTCCAAAGAGTCCAAAAGTGTGTGGCGTCTCTGGGTGGGTGCACTGCGCAAATCTGTCCGAAAACTCGGAAAATTATAAAAAAGCTTCAAACAGCTGTCCGACGTGTGTGCAGCTTGTCGCATCAAATGGAATTGTTTCAACACTTATTTTGGATTTTGTTCGCGTTTCTTTTCGGACGTTATACTTAGCTTAGGTTACACATGTTGTGCTCATCATAGTGTCAGAAATACAATTGTAAAGCGGACCTATAAGAGCACTAAACTCAACCTTGTGATATGGAAACTGGTTTTCAAGGTTTCGTTTTTAATTTGTCAGTTCAAAAAACTTCTTTTCATTGTTTTGATTTCGAGCTTGGTGCAAAAGTAAGCTCACAGGTTTCCTAGTCATTAAAGGGCAATTGATTTGCAATTTTTTTCGTTTTCTAATTCAAAAACCCCGTCTGAAAAGCGCCAAGTCAAAATTACACAAAAGTTCTAAAAAAAAACAGAATTTTACAATGAATGGGATCTTCGTTTACAAACGTGAAACAGTCTGGCACACTTTTGCATAACAAACGGATGAGTGCAAAATGTCATTCCCATAAATATGCGCCTTATAGCTTGCCAAAAAAAGAATAAAAAATTTCCAGCGCCTGTTGGCTTTTTGAACAAAATTCCACCAATAAATTTTCGTGAGTTATGTGCATCACGAAGCATCTGGCATAAATAAACTTTCCGCAGAACACGGTTACAACATATTGGAGCCGGGAGCAAAAACAAGTGCAAGCAAGTCGAGTCTTCAAAAACGTTGTATTTTTGTTTTAGTTTATTTATTTTCTGTTTTTAAACTACTTTTTCTCGCGACAACAGATATAATTCTTTTCAGAAACATAAACTTTCAGAGACGTTTCACCCCACTGAGCGTTCTTCTTTCGTTCTATGACGCAAAAGCAGCTGAAAAACGTGCCACATGAAATTTGTGTCCTTGGAGTTTTTTTGCATATTTTCAAAGAAGAGCTGATGTTATCGCATTTTCTGACATCGATCACAAAAAAGTTCATTGATGTTGAAATTTCAGCATGGCTAAGTTTTGCATGCGAATTTTTGGACCTAGGGTTTTTTTTCAAGAGGAAAATGAAACAATAGAGTCAAAAAGCGAGGTAACGTAAAAAACAAACTAGGAAAATACTTTTCCAATTGTGAGAGTGAACAAAAAAAACGCTGGAAGCAAAAATATGGTTGAACACGATACAAACGAAAGTTTTATGTTTCATGTTACATGAAAGGCAGTTTTGTGAATATATTCTGGAAATGCAATATGAATGTGACACAAAATGCCTTCATATCGTAAGAATCCAGATAAAAATGAACGAATGAATGAGCTTCTGAAGTGCGCAAGCACCGCTACGCAACAGAAATTTGCAGCTTACACCGTAAGTTAGACAGATTGATTAAGCACAGTAGATAATACAACACGACAGGTATCATGCGCAGAACAACAATAACGCAATTAGCAGCTTATCTGAACGTATTCAAGGAGGTATGAGAAATTCCTACATTTTTAGGTTAGCAGTATGATTAATTCACTGGTTGGTGGGCAAAACAATGCGAGAAACTTGATTGGTTAGCGCTGGCTTCGAGGCTTTATGTGTTAGCCAACATGAATCAACAGGTTGTTGATGCTGTAGTTTATTTGCGCTCAACCGAACTGAATGTAATTGAAAATACATTTCACTCGGCAAAACAGAAATATTTAACCAAACTCATATCTTTGTGTATTCGGTATTTATAATATGCTTATTCATGCAAATGTGCAAAGAAATATCAGATATACACGCAGAATTTGTAGTTCTCATAAAATTTCATTATTCGAAACACATTATTCATGAAGAAATACAGCAGACAAGACATGTGTGCATTGTACATTATGCGAGTTTAGTCCGTTCAAAACTTGTCCTCAATAAAGAGAATGCATGTGCATATTTTGAGAATCAACTAAGCGATTCAATCGAATCCATCGGTGCCGTCTTTGGTGGATGTTCAGAACGATGCCTAATTCTACATTTCCATAAACTGTTTGAATAATGACAGAAAAATAGTTTTGGTTTCTGACATTAAAAAACAAGCACCATGATTCCAGCTGCAGATAAATCAATGCGTTTTTCAAAACATTCGGTTTTCTTCTGTTCTCATTTTAAAACGTCCAATGTGCAGAAGTTTTTCAAAACCCTAAAAAACTGAAATATGAAAAAAATGCAGAGGTGCCAAGAAAACAGAACCATTCGGTATTCGTCTTTTGTGGAGAACACCGATGGAACAACAATACATCACCATACTGCATGTCATTATCATGTGTGAATTCGGCGCACAAGCAAACGTAAAATACGAGTAAAATATCTATGGCAGAGACGTGTGTTGCCTTCCTTCTCGTTGTCATATGCTTGTTTCCCCGGAGTATTTCGGGGAATGCGGATCGCTCAAAAAGAAGAAAAATTTGTCGTGATTTCTGGAATAATGGACGGAAATCATTCTTTCTTCCGCTGGTATGGAGAGATGGAGCCAAAGAAACTCAGCGTTTTGGCCAGACGGAATAAAGAATTATGACTTTTGATACTTTGAACTTTTGCGGTTGTTCCTGTGTCTGGCGGCTTTGTCGACGCCCAGAATTGGTCAGAATCTTTCTTTTCATGTGGAAACCGATGCAATTTTATGCATGTATTTTTGGAGGATATTGTGATGAACCAATGAACTCTTTGTGGTTCGGAAGTACAAAAATAACTTTCTTGACAGCTTGTTTTCAATGCTTTTTTGATAGGAGAAGAACAAACAAGCAAACATGCAATCGCTGACAGAACACCCGTTCAAAAATCTGAACAGCGTGCGTTCCGCAAGACTTGATTAGTTTGTTATTGTCTGTGAGCCCTTTTAAAACCACCAAAAAAACGAAAACAAGCACAATAAAAATTCAAAGACTACCATGTGAACGCCGTTTTTTAAAGTTACCATTGTAGTCAACACGCAGAAACTTTTTTGCATCCTGCACAGTATCCTGCACTGCACTGCACTGCAAACTGCATTGCATCGTTAAAAAAGTTTTTTGAAAGTAACTGTACGGGAGTGATTCTGATTTTTCGATGCAGTGAAAAATGCAGTGCAGGATGCAAAAAATATCTACCTGATGGTAAATCTAAATGCAAAGATGGCACCGTTTGTCGTTAAACGCCGCGCAAAACATTTTAATTCGAAGGAACACTATAAAAGCACTGTAAATACAGCATGGTAGTTTTCATGACGTTCAGAGAGCACTGCAACGACGGGCACTCCACACACGACTGTTTACCACAGTAGCAACAGGAGTCAATTTGTTTCTCATTAGACCATGAAAACAAACGTTCGAGCAAGCAGTTTTGCAATTGTCAACATTTTCGCTGCACAAGCACACCAGCAAGTGTACCATTCGGCGTCACGCAGTCTGTCAAGCAAAAGCGGTCGCCCGAAATATGACGAAACACGGTGCATCTGTGTGTCTGCTGCCGAAAATCATGCACAAAAGAGACAACAACACACGAGACGAAACGTGCCATGAATAGCGACGAATAATAAACCGCACACGCAAAAACTATGCCAGGAATGCAGCGGACATAACTCACACTCGACGCTCATTGGCTGCATCTGGCATTAATTATGCCGTGAAAATGGTGCGCCATAATTCAAGCCTGAATTCGGTGCTACCTGCCTGTGCATACCGCGCATTGTTTTCTGTCCACCAAGATCAGCGTGTAATCCATTCCAGAAGGATCATGAAACACGGAATGAAGTGGATGATTGAAATTTATGCGTTTGGTTTGTGTATGATGTAAGGTTACGGTATTCGATGGATGGTTAAATACAATCTGATGGGAATCATTGTATTTAGTTGATTGGTTGTATTGGAGGGAACGCATTATATGAGCAAATCAGTGCTGTGCATTTGAAATAGTGCAACAAACAGTTAAAGGTGAAACTGATTGGATAGTATTGACTGATCATCAGATGAAATTACACGGTGCATTCTAAAACATTGAATATAAAGTTCAACTGTAATTAAGCAGCGTGCTGCACACATCAAATGAGAAGCTCTTGCTCTAACTGTAATAAGCTCAGAGTGCCAAATGTGCGTTAGAAAAACAAACGTTACGGTATAGAAAAGTCAAATTCAATCTCAATTTCCATAAAACACACGCTTTTCAGATTTCTGCCACAGAAACCGAAAACTAACGAGCCTGAAAATTTACAGTCGTTATAAACAGCAGAATGAAGGCTCTAACACTACAAAGCCTTTTTCAGGACAAATAAAGCTTATTTTTGAAAAATGAATGGGACCCCACCGAAATCAATGACGACAAATCAATTGTGACGTGTTTTTGTGTTTGCAATTGAATTAGACGCATTATGACCAGCGACGAACAAGCCGGCGCCTCGCTGTCTGGCATGCCACACGCATTATACGCTGCTTTATTTGCAGATATTCGAAAACATAATAATAATACAAAACGCATGATATTATGCCAGTGAGAAGGGCAATGCGTTTCAGTTCATATTTTATAGTGCGGTGTTTTCGCATTGTTCACGTTGGTCAGGTTATTCAGGCTATCGGAGATTGCGTTTTAATGGTGACCAGACACCGGAATCAACAGATTCGAGTCGAATGAAAACTTGAACTAGAATGCAGTAAATTACGCCATGTATTTTGAGAACGATACAGAAGTCTTGGACACAACAACGGAAAACTCTGAGCAAAATTCAATGGCCCACTAAAAAATGTGTCCCACAGCAGACAGCGAGGTGCCCATCTAGCGGTGGCCTCTCCCATCATGAAATGGATGATGAGTAGCACACAGGCTAGAAACGCAACACAATATTTGAACAATGCAAGGTGGTTTTCGGTTGTCATGCTAACAGAAAACAAGCCGCGGAAAATAATAGAACGCAGATGAATGGTGTGTAAACCATCAAGCCAAAAGACTCGATTGTGAGCTTGTTCTGATGAAATAAAATGCATAAGCAATAGCAATAATTTGCGCTACTGAAACGCACACGAAGTTTAGCAGCAAAACTGCAAGACGCAAATTCAGGCATAAGACGTGCCGAAACTGGCTGTTCTTGGATTTTCTTTTGATAACAGACAAAAGTGTTTGAACTTGGATGAAACACCTTGGATGAAACTGAGAGTTTGCGACTTTAGTCCTGGAATGGTGCCGAAAATTTCTTTTGTTAAATTTGAAAGAAGAAGCCAGAAAGCTAAAAAATGCAACCAACTTAACCCGCCTGTGTTGTTTTTAAAATATACTGTTGTTATCTCAGTTGTTTTTTATGGGCAAAGCAGAAGAACAACATGATTTCAAATAAAAAGCCAGAGTAATTCCAAAGCTCTCATTCGTGACACAGACAAATGAAAAAGCCACAATTCAAACATGGCCAGCCAGATTGAATAGAACACAATGCATACACGTCAAAAAAACGGAAGCACTGAAAGTCAAGATAACAAATTGAGGACAACAAGGCATAGCATTTTTTCAGTCATTTTTCAGACGACAATTTATGCAAGCTAGTTTTTGCAAATATTTTCAATTTTGCTTTATTCTAAAGTACATGTATGCTTCAATATTTCCAAAATAAAAGCATTTTTAAAGCGTGAAAGCTGATAAACTCAGAAACATTTTTAGATTTTCCTATGCTGCCAAACTGTTTCATTGTTGACTTTTCATTTATTTTCGCATTTTTCTCCGCGTCGCCTGACAGTCTGTAAGTCTCTTGTTTTTCGTTCGATTTTATGCCAATCCAATTTCGATACAGTTTCCTCGTCATTTTTGTCAGATTGAACTTTTGGGAATTGTGCGGTCTATTTATTCCTTCGTTCTTTTGCTCCGTTTTTTTGTTATTTTTGAAAACCCTGAACGCCTTTCTTTTGTGGCACGTAATCTCCGCAATAAAGTAGCTTGCTCGATCTTGCTGTTCAGAAAAAAACGAACATTATTTTCGGTGCACATGTCATGCCTCTCAAACAACAACTGTCAAAAAGTGACGCGATAAAAACGAACAGAGGAAAATAAGGAGAAGAAACCAAGAAACTGAACTTTGCTCACTCATTATTGTGCCCCAATGACTTTTAGAACGCTGAAAAAACGACCTGCCATTGCTCGAAAAATGATACCCATTACTGAGCTGATTGCCACGTTGTGTGAAAACAGACAAACGATTTGTCGCTTTTTTCAACCATTTTTCGTTCTTCTGTCCGTTAAGCCGTCCACAAATTTCCCTGGTGCCCCATAAGGCCAGGAAAGACAAATGGGCGTAATTGCCAAAAACAAGTGTTCAAAAGTTCAGTGGAAAATGAGCAACAGAACAGATATGCCTGATACAAAGGACACGTACTCAGCTTTTTTCAACTAACGGGCGACTAAAAACGGCACAGATGCTAAAAAAAATTTGAGATCAAATGTTCCAATAAAGTCCGAACAAAAAAAACATTTCTGAACTCGTACAAGACGTCACGCAAAGAAAATTGCATGCGCGCACAGCGCAACTTTCATATTTTCATTGATCTCTTGAACAGCACCGTTTTACATGAACCCTGCCAGCAATTATATGTGCGCTGGGATGCGCTTTCAGATTCTCAAACAGTGTTTCTTACTGGAAATAAATAAATGATGAAGCGGACCATGTTCACTGGTTGGTTGAGTGTTTGTTGCTTTGAGTTGAAGAATAAAAGATGCGCTTTTGAAACATGCACGACACTACACTGTGTATTGACGTGACGTCGCTAAAATTGTACAGCACGGGATTTCAGATTATGGGAAAATTTACAGACATTTATTTCGTGGCGAGCGGATTGATGGAAGAAAAGAACGAAAAGCATGTCTGCCAGTCAGAATGTCCGTCATCACTGCTGACTGACTGGCCATATCGCCGCCGAAAAAAGAGAAAAAGTCTCTCCAGTCTCTGAACCTGTTTCTCAAACAGGCTTGTAAAACTAAATTTATAGCCAACAACACTGTGAAAAGTTGCAAAATGTACAAATCAAATTATATGGCATGCGAGGCATGTCAACCTTGATGTACGTCATGTGCGCACAAAGGTGAATCTCATGGAAATGGCACATGTGAGAAGCACCGTGAAGATGTGACAAAACGAAATTACGAAACTGTGAAATCCTATATCCATTTTCCGTGTTTTGTTTGAACGCCGTAATAATATTTCAATTTGGAAACGATTCCACGCCGAGAAAATGTGAGATGGCACACAGTTTTTAGTCAGACGGATGCTGAATAATGAAACATATTGACTTTGAAGCAAAATTCGAAACATCCATGCAATGAACTTACGTACATACACCGATCGTGTTTTGTATATTTGGCTGGACTCATATGTTTGTATGTTTTGTGGGCATGGGCCTCGAAATTTGAGTCCACACTGACACTGGGACATTGGTTCTGGCACGAGAAGCTGAAAAATTTACTTTTTATTTTGTTGGGATGCTTCGGTAGGCCTGGAAAAACGCGAAATCATGTTATAAACATCCGATGCGTGTTTACATGTAACTTACTAACATGTGGTATGTACATTGTATTCGTGACTGTTTCT
>JASANC010002431.1:0-14863 GCA_030248135.1 Theristus sp. LFF4_11 | reverse complement strand
GGGACACAGAAAAATAATTTGGAACGAGAAACATGACCTGGGTTTGGATCCACATGCTGCAAAAAGTAGGTTCAAATTGACGTCGGAGGCTAATTTTCACGAAAGTTGATCAAAACAGCCTTATTTAATTCTGAAAGTGCCATATTCGAACTCAGCGCGTCAGCGCGGTTCGAACGCACTTATTTTTGTCGACCATCGAATTTTCCTCTGGCGTTTTGAAATTTTTTTAAATGAATAAAAAAATTAAAAAAAAAGTTTTTTGAATAAAAAAATTGGGATTTTCACTTTTTCTGAACCTTTGCCAGGCGACCAGCAAACACAAATTTGAAAACGAACACGAACATGAGCAACAGTGAATTCGCATCCGAATGGTGGACGTTGTGCGATCGGACGGCAAAGTTGTACGAAAGTTTGGTGGGTGGCTGGCGTCGGCGTGGTGTCGGGTGTCGGTGTGTGGTGTGTATGTGCTGCTGCCGCCGCCCGCAGCCGCTCAAAGCGGTTTTCTTGAACATTCTTTTGAAATGGAACGAAAAACTGAGCAACATTGGCATTTTTTTGTTTAGCGGCAAACCATAAGCCATAAACATAGTCATAGACTAGTTGTTCCAGAGCTGGGGGAGGTTACTACAATGCAGTATTTTCAAGAATGTCGAGCAAAAATGGTCAATTTTGGGCAATGTGTCGAGCGAGAATGAAAACGAGAACTATGCCGACAATCGGGTGGTGTCACCGACTATCATATAATCAATCAAGTTAAATTTTTTAATTCTCACATTTTTGCAGCGGGACGACTTTGCAGCGATTGAAGTGAACTACGAGCGACGTGCGGCTGCTGTCGACCAGCTGATCGCCATCGACAACACCAACATTCGTGCGTGTGCCCGTTTTTCGGTTCTCGAATTCGAATATTTGTGCTCTTCTCAACCTCTTCATAATCGTGTTATGTGATTGTTTCGTGAGCGTGACGACAAAAATTAACGTCCTTCAAATCTTTTTCTGTTCCATTTCGCAACGTTCATTGCGGATCGACATCAGATTTTTTACTATTTTTTTAATCTTTCACTTTTAATTTGAAGAAAAAAAACGTTCGCAGATCTCCGTCAACTGCTGACGTCAACGGCGCCACGTGACGTGCAGCAATGCCAGCAAACGAGCACGATTTTGCCGGAGCAATTGTTGGCGGACGCAATTGACACGTCGAGTCAACATGTTGATCTCACCGATGAGCCCACTGCTGATGTTGATCAAGATCAACCCACTCAGGAACGCACCAAAAATGTTGAGTCGTTGGCCGAACCGTTTGCATGCGTCGAATCTGGACATCCGCAGCAAAGGTTCAGTGTTTTCGTTTGTTTGGTGTCCGACACAAATCTGGCTGAAAAATCTTGTTGGCATTGCCTGCTTTAGAAAACAACACGCTATTCAAAAAATACAGTGTTGATAAGAATGTTAGATACGAAGCAATGCGTGCGAACGACGTGAGTTCCGGTGGTGATTATTTCTTTGCTCCTTCGCGTCTGTGTTTGCTGAATTCTGAAGTTTTCTCAGCAACGCCATCAACATCAGTGGTGAGCAGTACAACCTGGAGGTGCTGGACAGCAGCGGCAACAACGCACAGCAACAGACCAACGCCAACGATGATGACACGCCAGCGCCGCCAACGTCTTCGATAATAGGCGTTGCGCTGGCCGCTGCTGCAACCGAATCCGAATCTCACTCTGTTTCCACGCAATATACAGTGAAGCCAGCTGTCCAGAAACAAGTACTGCGCGGAAATGTGCTTTTTTTATCAACCAAGTTTTTTCCTGCTGTCTTTCAATGATGCTGGTATAGGGTTGGTAAAAACCGGTTTTTATGTTGCCAGGAAAAAACCGTTTTTTTTTATTTTTTCAGGAAAAAAACTGAAAAAAAGGTTTTAAAACGGAAAAGAAACCGGGTTTTTTCCTGTACCAACCCTATGCTGGTATACACAACCACAATGCACTGTTGTTGCTTTTGTTGACAAAGAAGTCAGATTCAGCTGATTTGCTCTCCATTCCGTGTTTTTCTGTGTTTCTTCCTGTTTTTTATATCGGCTGTGCTGTGTCTTTTTTTCTAATTTTACAGACTTCTGTCTTATTATTTATGTTCGTCCTTTCCAGCTGTACGGTCTTGAGCAGCAGAACTGACGGCTGGCGTTGCGGGCACATCAACCGCCGAAAACGATGCGACTCACGCTGCGGGTGTTGACGGGAAGCCGGCACAGTGCACGAAACGGTCACGCAAATCGCTGGAGGTCGAGCGAGCTGAGCATGAAATTCTGGAGGTGTAACAGATGGCTCTGCAGTTTTTCGTTTCTACTTCTGTGCGGCATACCCGTGAGACGGTGTGGGGTACCGATGTGCGCAGCCCTCAGACCAATGTGCAGTCTGCAAGAACAAACTTTGCGAGCATTGCACCGGCTGCCTTGCAAATGGTGCACAGCCCCCAAAATGGTGCACAGCTCTCAAAATAGTGCACAGCCCCCAAACCGGTGTCGCCAAAATGCCACCGCAAAAATTTCTTGCGGGCTGCACGCCGGTTTTGAGGGCTGCACACATTGGTACCCCCACACCGTCGCTCGGGTATGCTGTGCGCTCTTGCTGATCCTTTCCAGGTTTCCATGATCGCAACGTTTCTTTACTGTTCGGCTCTTTTCAACGGCCAATTAGAATTCAGTTTCATGTTGAAATGTTGCCATAGTATTTTAGTTGCCCTCTATTATCGCAGGTTGTGTCTAACGACGGTGTGCAGTGTCTGGTGTGCGTGTTGCACGCGGACGCCGAGCGGTACCACAAGACGAACGCGGCAATTCAAAAGTATGCCACGCGCCTGCTGCACCAACAACGCGCTGCGGTTCGTTTCCGCTTGAAGCTGGTAGTGTCGTTGCTACATAAACGAAAACGCATGGGACATGAAAAAAAAGCGGAAAAACACTTTTCCGTGAAAATAACCGTTTTTTTCAGATGCCATCTCTACTACCATCTAGATCAAACCAACCAATCACCAATGAACCACAGTTTCATGCAGGCCACCACGAGCGCGCTGACGTTCAGCCCGAATGAACTGCTGCTGGTTTTGTTCGAGCACCGCTGGCAGCGCGCAGTGGCCGCACCGAGTGCCCGGTCGCAGCATGCCGTTCGCCTTGTCGACTCAGGCAGAACGATCGCGATCAGGGGCGGCGCGTCCGTGCTGAAGATCGAAGACCAGCAGCGGCTGAGGCAGATTCCAGTGCACACGTTCTGCTGTCGCGCGACCAGTCAGTAAAGTTGCTGTTGTTGTGTGTGTTGGTGACGTGACTCGGAACACTCGGTCATGTGTGTGTGTGTGTGTGTGACGCAGCCGTGGTGTGCACCGTTGTTGTTGTTCGTTCATCGCCCAGGTGGGAAAGGTAGTGACGTAATTTGGCCGATCGACGGGCTCGGTCGGGTGCGGACGCTGTGCAGGAGCTGCGTCGTTGTCCGCTGTTGTGCACAGTCGCAAGCAGACACGCGCACGCACGCACACAAACGCTGGCATTACTCGCGTGTTGCTGCACTGTTGTTGTTGTGCGGCTGGCGAGTGTTGTTGTAACTCTTGTCTGCTCGGCGTTGCGCCCAGAGCTGCAGCCTGCAGGGCAGCCATGTGGCTGCTTTTCCTGCGAGCTCCACAAAAAATGGTACGCGTTTAGCGATGCTGTGAGCCGGATGCTAGGGAGCACCTGCCGGGATAGAAAGTGATCGCAAATCGTGATTGCAAATTTTAAGCAAACAACGTTTTGTTTGCAGACGACGCCGACGAGCTGACGAACCTGAAGCGTCGCTATTCGGCTGGTCAGCTTGTGTTCGTGGTGCCCGAAGCGACTGACAGCAGCAGCGGCACTGCGGTGCAACCGGCGACCAGCGGCAGCGCAACGGAGCTGTTTCTGCGGCGCTACCAGTGTGCACTCTCCAGCGGAGGCTTGCCGCAAGTGAACGCGAGGATTCTGATGAAACGCGCCAAATAAACAATCCACGGCGACATTTTGTTCGTTTCGCAAATGCTTTTGTTTCACAAGTTGTATTGTCACCAGGCCCGTGCGAACCCGTGGGGTACCTGTTTCGAGTCCGCAAAAAATTGTGGGCTAAATTTTTGAACACAGTTGCGCGCTGAACAAAAACACAAATTTTTGTTGAAACACAAATTCTTGCGGGCTCAAAAGTTTGACACTGGCGTGACAAAATGCCAACGTGACAGACTTGCGCTTGCGGGCCCGGGTTTCGCACTGGCGTAATTGTGACTCTCTTCCACTTTTTTGCATCATTTAGAAAATGTTGTTACTCCTGTAAGATTACTTGTACGTTGTGTTTGTCTTCTTCGGTCGTTGTGAAATGAAACTGGTGTTGGTTTGATTGAATTGTGTTACGGCTATTTGTTATCAAACTGCCTTCAGCAACTAAATGTCATGTATATCGAGTCGTCTCTTTGTGCAACTGTTCTTTGTTTGTTCCATTTCATCTTTCAAAGCATCTCTGTTGAAAAACTACAACGCTCATATTGCTCTGAATGGAGTAACAATGCGGAAAACCATGAAAGCAACAGCATGAAGAGTATTTGTATGACGGTGAAAGCTGGACTTGACATATTCCGTTGTGTTACAAGAAAAAGGTTGCACCAATGTTGATCTAAAAAACAAAATCGTTGTGCTTGATGTATGAAGTAGCAGCCATTGATTTCACAACACGATATAACGAAAACGAGGATTGCAATTATGCGGTGAACAACTAAAAATAATAAAACAAAGGTAATCGAATGGATAAAAACATGGAAGTCTTTTTGTAAGGAAGCAAATGCGGAAAACAACGATATATGAATCTACAGTCTATTTATTCGAACGAATATGACCGAAATGTCGTGCATTGTGCTCAAATGCACATATGCGTTTGTCATATGTAACCAGTATGACTCACTTTTTTGCTTGTCCATTCACGTGAAAGAGTAAACCGAACCGAAATTTTGCAGTCTCTCCATGACAAGCGAACGCCTCTGAACGTCATTTCGATCTGAGACGTTCCAATGAATTTACAATACAGAAAACGACTAAAGCTTCACAGACTGGGTTACGAACGAACGGAAAACAGCTATAACAAACACACAATTGTCGAATGTCGAATCAACATTAGATTGCAGACAGATGCATTCAACTCGACCAATCAGCTAAATAGCAAAAGTGGGCAAACAAAAACAACACGAGTAGGGATGGAGCCGGTTCCGGTCCGGATTCCGGATTCCGGCGCCTAAAATTGGATCCGGATCCGGTCCGGATTCCGGCGCAATTTTGCCGGATCCGGCCGGAATGGCCGAGACCCGCGAATTAACCAGTTGATTCCTCCGTTTCAGAGCTGTTCAATGGTTTGACAAATTTGTTTCGGTGCTTTGTTGGTTTTGTTGTTGTGCATTTGACATGTGATCAGTGAGCGTTTCTTTAGTTTAGTGTTCTGTTCAATGGTAAATGGTTCACTGCTTTTGTCTTGAGTGGTAAACTTATGTGCAGCATCGTCCACTTTAAAAAACGTGGCTGCCAGCTTTTGGCCGACGTTGTTGATGAACAATGGCAGGTTTTTTTTTGAAATCAGCCATCTTCGTTGGTCATATCAAGTTAGCTGTCAAACAGTTGCTTTTTTGTGAGCCCCAGAACACCAGCGATTTTAACGACGTGTGTTACCGTGGGTGTGCGGAGGTGCCGTGATCCCCTAAAACCCGATAACCCCCCCCCCCCAACGACAAATCCACGAGACGACGAATCCATTTCAATGGTGTTGCCCGCCGTTTGCGCACTGAAGCAGCGCATCGAACAAGTCGATGCGAGTGGCATTGGTTCGACGAAAAAACGCTGCTGACCAGCATCGACACACGCTTCCGTGCGCTTTTCCACAACGAATCCAACATCATGGCCACGTACGTTGATCCGCGATTCAAGAATACTGCAGTCGTCTTCGAAAATGAAGGCACGATTCGTTGTGAACTACTTCACATTGCAAAGAAAATCTTGAAACGACCGGAGACGCCCACAAACTGCGACGATACATCCGAGATCGCGAACAACGACGATGACGAAAGGGAACGCGAGCCCGAACCAAAAAAAGAAATCGACTGGCCTCTACGGAGGCATCGAGTTTCACGCTGCGCGACCGCGCAACCCGTCAGGCGAATCCAGTCTTGAAGACGAACTGCGCGGCGAAATGAATATGTACGAGTCGGATGATTTTATCGTCGAACCGGACAAAAGTGATCTAATGCTAGACTTTTGGCGGCTGAACTCGTCTAAATACCCCAAACTATCGACAATCGTGCGCAGATACCTGGCACCGCTACCAACAAGCGTGGCAAGCGAACGAATGTTCTCTGAAGCCAGGCAGGTGTTTGTGTACAGCCGATCTCGTCTGTCAACTCAGAACGCCGAAAAGGTCATGTTTCTGAATGGAGTGTTGCCAGCACTTGATTATCCCTATGCGATGTGAATTTTGTCAATTGTTGTTGTTGTAATTTTTGGTTGGTTCACGTGCTGTGTCTTGCTGACTTTGTTTCTGTGTCTGTGCTGTTTTATGCTGAAAATGTGATGAAGAAGCGACAAAATGTGCGTAGATGTTTTTTAGACATAAAAATGCTATTCCGGTCCGGATTCCGGCAAATTTGCCGGATCCATCCCTAAACACGAGGCAAAGTGTGCGTCTCTAGAAAGAAAACCACGAACCACATTCAGTTAAAATGGAAAGAACGGATTGTTTTCTGTAATCCGTGCTTGTTTCACAACACAGTTAAGCGGTATTCATGAAGCAGTATTTACTGACGCATAGCAGTGTTTAAAATATAGCTACGCCGTCACTAAATACTGCTTCATGAATACCCCTTTTGTGGGAACGTTGTTAGTGAGCTGGTAATAGAGACGTCATGAAAAACATGGCAATGTCCGGACGCTCACAGCTTCTTGAACGCGAACGGATACAGTCGTTGCTTGGAGCGCCGACAGAACAGTCGCCAGGTGGCGCAGAGGAACGCCAGAATGACGCCGGCAGCCGCCCACGCGGTCGCGTTGTTCCAGCGTGACAACTTCGGCGGCACCGCGTTGCGCAGCATGTTGCGCTGCTGCTCGATCAGTGCCAGCTCGCTGTTGGCGGTGTCCACGAGATTCACGTCTACCAGCAGACTGGACCAGTCGGCGAGATTGTACGCGCGGAAGTGGCGTGCGGCGGCCACCTTGATCAAGTGCGACGACGGCTGGAGGTCGACTCGCATGTGCGACCACTCCTTAGGCATCGCCTCCGAGAAGATGAACGGCAGAATGGACAGCAGGGCGCCGGCGGCCATGGCGCTCGCGTGTGGGCTGCACACCTCTGCACGCGGCAAACAGTTTGTTGTTGGGGATTTTAGGCGATGTTTCTAGCCAGGGCTAACCGAGATAAAGCGTACAGAACGCCGTCCAGTGGAGTGCCATTCAGTGGCTATACACCGCTCGCCTCGGCGGACCTCGATCCCCTGAACGCACAGACAAAGAGTCTAACGCGCTACCACCGGGCCACGAGGGTGACACAGCAGATTCAGTGCAACTTTCGTGTTTATGTTGAGCCGAAAAGACAATAGGCATTATTCTGCAGACCCCAATGAAAACATAGGCAGTTAACATGCCACATTGAAAAACAACCTTCATTTTTTTGCTTCGTTCAAAAACGTTGCCTAACAAAGAGTCACCAACAAACATTTCAATGTTCGTCCATGTCACAGAGAACTCAAATAAAATGATTCAAGACTGAACCGGTCAGCAAGTTGTCAGCCTTCGACTAACACATATTCCACCAAGCATCAACGCCAATCTAATCAGATTCCGCAAAACCAAACAATCCCACCCAGTTTCACCATCCACCCACCTCTCGCCGGCGGCAGAATGTCTCCATCGGCTGCGTGCGTTTTCACAGCGGTCGAGTTGCTTGACCGTGTGTTCCTGCTAACACTGACTGGGGCACTGCTAGCACCGTAGCAGCCGAGTACAGGGTGTTGCCAAGAGAGTATCGCGTCGAGCCAGTCGCGTCGCGCGAACTCGTGGAAGCCCCGTTGGCCGCACGCGAACACTGAAACACGAACACGGACGCCTTTGTTGTTGCAGAGTGGCATCGTTGCAGTTGCCATTGGCTGGCTGGACCAATCAACCCATGAATGAGCTTTCGCCTGAATGGGGCATTCGATTCATCCAAAAGTAGAGCTCAATGGCAAAACCAAAAAAATATCCGGGTTTTATCAAAACCGAGAAATTGACAAGCTCTGCTAACAAGCAAATCAATTTGCGATACGAGTCTAACCGACAACACCCCCAGCGAAATCGTTGAGCAATACGGTGAGCAAAAAATGCAAAATCGCCGAGAAACAGGAACTCGAACCTTGTGCCATGAACGAGTCTCTCTGCTGTGCGGAGACCACTCTCAAATGACTGTTGTTCGCAGTGATCGCTCGTATCTCATGGATCATGTTCGAGCATCGCTCTGCAATCCACTGCTCCAGGCTGCCCGAGGCGCTCGCACAATGTCGCTCGATCGTTTTCTCGCAGCCGAACTGAAACGAAGCCAAACTGACAAATTTTTCAGATTCCGATTCTTTATTTCAACGCACGTGGCAAACAGACGAATAACATCTAGATTAACGTTCCTAGTATAACTCTCAAACTTGTTGGCTTAACTGGTGTCTCGTTTTGGCTGTTTGTTTTCAAACAGTTTAGTTCTACAAGCAAACAAACGAAACTTGATGGCCGTGAAAGAAAACACGAAACTCACACCCAGGTTTTTCATAATGCTTTAAATTTTTGATGAATTTTTTTTCAATTTGCCACTTTTTTTGGCTGATCATTCCAAAATTGCATCGTGGCGATTTTGAAAAAATCCTAGTCTCAGACACCCACCGACTCACCAGTTTACCGAGACTACCGAAAAACATTTGCAGTGTTGAGCTGTCGCCAGGAAGCGGCTTCTGCGCCAACATCAGCTGGACGCATGAGTCGCTCAGGGTGCACTGGCCAGCGGCTGACTTCGCAGACAGAAGCTCAGCAACACACCGGAAAGCAAATTGAAATGATTTCTTCGTCAACAAAAAGGTACGTTTCGAAATTTGAAACAATTGGACGCAACGACGTCACCAACTTGTCGCTCTGCTTTTCGTTGATTTTTCGCCACCGACTTCGAGTCTTCTGTTCCCAGAGCAATTTTGGATCGGTCATACGAAACGTGGCATCGCGAAATTTGTATGGAACGTTCAGTAAACGCTCGAAACCTTCCGGATGAAGTGGATTCTGGAGAAGAGAGAAACTTGAAACAAAGAAAAAAAGAGAATACTCCGATGATGTGCTAAATTTTAATTCCTTGGTTGGATGGGATGTCAACAGATTTTTTCATCAAATCTCAGTTGCTGTTTTCTTGAGTTTCTGTGCTTGAATAAAATGACACACACAAGACACCCAGATATGCTGAACGTGGTGATTAAGAAACTGAAAGCCACAACTCCACGGTTAACGATCGATCGTTCAATAAACCACGAAAGTAATAATCACACCAATTGGACATTGACTGAAGAAACACCGAACTGCAAACTTCGCCAACCGAATTGGAGGTGTCCGTTTTGCGGTGTGTTTGCATTGCTCGTTTTGCGAGGTGCGATGCGTTTCGTTGCAGTGACCGCAGATCGCTCACAACCGTCGCCGGCAGTGCGTTCGCATGCTCGAACAGAAACACTGACACTTGGCCTGAAAACAGAACAAAAACACACTTGGCATTTGACAGTCGACAGTTGACTCCTGGTCTGGCAATACAACAAAACAAGACAGCATTGATAGCTGGCTCAGAAATTTTTTTATATGAATAACAGCTGAGCCGAAAAAATTTTTCAGTCAAATAGAGGTAGATTCAATAATTTTTTGGTGGAACTGCGGCCTAGGGTTGTTAAAAAAAAACAAAAATCGTCATTTTTGTTTTTTTAAAGAAAAAATTTTTTTTTTAAATTTCAAAAATCAAAGTTGTGCTAAATCAATCAGGGAGTCTGAAGAACCACATATGATATGCAAGCGCCTCCCGAATGACTCCCGTATGGCGGAACTTTGCAGATTTTGTTTTGGTGACCTCAATTACCCCTTTTCCAAACCGTCACCATGCCTCTTCTTGTGTTTTGACCTCCAAAACGTCACTAATTGTCCCCAGCTGAACTAATGCTGAAGTGAAGACAAACATACCGCCTTGAAATTCGATCAATTCTTCTGATGGTGTCGCGACGACACGACACGAAGCAGCAAGCAACCAGACAACGTAGTGCTTGCAAACGGAGCAGCGAGCACAATCGGACGCTCTGCGAGGCGAATCGTCACCTTATCTGCATCGGAAATGGTAGGCCAAGCTTTGGGACGCTCAAAAATTTCTTCGCAGATGTTGTCGTAGCCTAAAATCAGTCGGTAAAACGGCCCAAAATCGACTGCTAAAGGTTTTACGAGGTATAATCAAAGAAAATTTTTGTTGAACTTTCGAAAAATTGTGCCAAAATTGAGGTTTTCAGAGCATATAAGAAAAAAATTTTTCGAATTTTTTTTTTTAATCGGCATTTTTGTTTTTTTCAATCACTTTAAAAAAAATTCATTTGGAAAAAAATTTGTCGCGTCCGTGGCGTAGCGGTAGAACTTCGGCCTACAGTTCTGTAGGTACGGGGTTCGAACCTCGCTGTGGACAAGACATACTCGTGGAAAAATTAGAGTGACCAATAAACATCTAATGGTCTATTCCCTCCTGAGCCGAGGGTAAAATTGGGCTCGGGGCAGTATTGCCCGTCTCCGCCGGAGTTTGGTACCTTCGGGTTTCCGGAACCGGCGCGCGCGCGTACAAATAAAAAAAATTAAATTGTTTAACAACCCTACTGCGGCCCCTAGCCCCCTCCTCAGAACAACTTTAACCTGCTGCGCTGCACAAACAAAAAAAAATCAAAAACTGACCTTCCAGCAAGCGCAAGCCAAAAATGCCGTCGACGTTCAACTGATCAAAACTGTGTTCATAATAGGTGAGAATTCCGAACAAAGCATTGACAATCAATGCGAGTATCTGCGCCGCTCCCGTCGTCAATGCTGCAGCCATGGCATGGCGACGACGGCGGATGGATGGCGACCGCTGCAAAAACAAACAATCAACGTGCTGCTGACTGCTGCGCTGCTTCACAATCACAATTTTTTAAATTGCTGCGTTTGCATATGAAAAGTCCATGATATACATTCTTCATATTGCAGTTTCAAAAAAAGCTTTCATCAGGGTTGTTAACAGTACCGTGGGCCCAAAACAATTTTCGAAGGGGGGGTATGGTGCCGGGGGGGGGGTGCCGACCAAAAAGTGAGGGGGGGGGGTCCAACCTATGGTAACGTGGGACCCCCCCATGGGGGTCCCATGGGGGGTGCATTTTTTCAAAATTTTCTCCCCCCCCCATGATAATTTTTCGCTTAAATTTTGAAGGAAAAACGCTAAATTTTGCTGCAAAATCGTTGAAATTACAATGAAGATGGTCAAGTTATCATATATTCAGCTTATATTATGGACTTTATAGACAAAAAATCATGATTTTCAAAAAAAATTTTAGGGTGTGCAGAAAAAATTTTGGGGGGGGGGGGTGTCCGCCAGACAAATTTTCATGGGGGTGGGGGGGGGGGTGTCGGCCAAATTTTCGAGGGGGGGTACGATGGGGGCGTAATGCATCATTATTAAAACTGGTGCATGTGCAGTAGCGGTGCCCCTGCCCTTTAACACAGGCAAGAAAAATGCAAAAATTAAATTGATCATTTTCACCTTATCAAAAAGGCTTGGCTTAGGATTAGGATTAGGTTTAGGATTAGAACCTACAACGACTCATTGCAAGCAACTCCCGATCAGAAATCAAAAAAATCACTTTTAAGTATGTATACAAATCCGATGGGGGGGGGGGTGCCCGGTTTTAGGGGGGTGGCACGGTGCCCCCCCCCACCCCCCCCCACCCGACGGTCTCGGGTGCTCTGGGGATTCAAAAAGCGTAAAATAAATCACGCTTCAAAAACTAATTTGAAAAATTAAATTATTTTTCTTGGTTTGCAAATGTCCGGAAATAATAAAGAGAACAGGAAACTGACGACGACGATGACTTGAATGTTTTCTGCTGTGGATTTTGTTTTAAAACAGAAAAAGTGAAACGGATAACGGAACGGACCAAAACGACGATGAATTTAAAAAATTGATAATAAGCACTTTCATAATATGAAGACAGCAATCCGCTGGCGGCACCGAGTTTATTTTTAAACTTATCTGAAAAAGTTCAACAGTTGGCCTTCACAACAAATAAAGCCAAGCGCCAATCAAGGCGCTCGAAAATACCGAGTTTTCTCCGATAATCGCGTGTCCTGTGCTGACCATTTCCATGCAGCATTCGGTCGACATGAACCAGTTTAAAAAAGTGAGTAGCGTTTGAAAAGCAAGGAGCTTTACTACAGGGTGTTTCAAAATTAGACCTTGACAATTTCTGAATATTTTTATGAAGGTGAACCGGCAGAATGAAATAAATCGGTGCTGATTTTGGCAAAATATCAGACCAATATGAAGCCTTGGTAAAAAAAGAGCTTTGGCTTCAATTCTTCAACCGGAATTCGTTATGACCTATCTTTCGGCACACCCTTCTTGAGTAAAACTCTTCATTTTTCAGACACTACTAACTCTCAGCACCCCAAAATTTTTTATAAACAGCACTTCTTGCCTGTCTTCATTCGCCCTGCGCCTTCGCAGTGCCAATCAGTTTGTCGATTGGCATCAAAACTCGCGCGGCCTGTGCACAAAATCGTTCGTTTTCGCCGAAATTGTTGATTTGAGCATCGTCCTCTTTGTGAATTGGGTCACCAAACAGTGCTGGCATGCGGCGTGCGTCAGTCTACGTTTTGGCTAACAACACCGCAACTGCCACGCTTTCACCAGCAATCCATAGTTTTTGAATTGCAGTTTCTGATTTTGTCTTGTCAGAATATATGAAAAGGACTGATCAAACACCGAAAAAAATACACAAGCGTATGAACAGAAGAAGGAATGATTGTCACACCAGGGCAAGGGCAAACATAACCACAATACAAAATCAACAAAAAACAAAATACAAATAAATCTGTGGATACAAAGAAAACAGTTTGCATTATAAAGTGTGATGAGATAAAGTTGCCACAAAAGACTGAATACGAATAATCAGATTTTGTTCAAATTGCCAATTACGACTTGGCTAACTGGCTGGCGTTGGAGCAACGGCGGATCGAATTGGCTCCCACGCGCTTGCATTCGTGACTACGGATGGAAAAAACCGGTTTTTTATATTTTGTGAAAAGAAATCGTTTTTTTTTTCACGGTTTTAAAACTGTTTTAAAACAAGATTTTTATCTCGAAAATAGTTTTCCAGCTTCAGAATATTGCTCTGGATTTTGCCAAACACACAATTGAGCAAAAAAGCTGTCTAAAACCTGTTCTTGTCGGTTTTGTGAACAGTAATCAACGGTGTTCTGGTCACCAACAGGCATCAGAATTCAATAACACAATTGAGTGATGTTCTGTTTTTCGACACACAGTTTCGACAACTGAAATTTTAGATTTTCTGTTAGTAAAAAACGGTTTTATATTTTTGGCGTGAAAAGAAACCGGTTAAAAAAACCGGTTTCTATTCCGTGCCATCTCTATTCGTAAAAAAGAAGAGTGTGACGAAAGCTAAAAACCTATTCGTTTCGTTTGCACGAGCGTTTTTTTGTGTCGCTCGTTTTTCAAAAACCCGCTATCAGATCGCATTTTGATTGTGAATTGATTTCTTTGTGATTTTTCGTTGTTCCTGAAAGTTGGGTTGGGAATGCTACAACCCACCACCGCTCGAACCAACCCAACTGCTTGACACCGACCGCATGGGCCTGGTTTGTCCAGACAGGACCTTGTGTTGAATGGGGGCTGCTCCTCCGACGGGGCCTCATTTGACCTAATACCAGCCCCGCCCCCACCCAACCCAAACGAACCTCGGCAGCGTCAACTGTCGCACACGGTAATTCTGAAAAAAATTAACCATTCAGCTGAATGATAAAACGTGTTTGGAACGAAGCACATAAATACTGCACTGTCCGTGGAGTAGCGCGTCGCAGATGAGAGTGAACGAGCGGCCGAAGTCCGAAGAGAACAGAGAAGAAGTCAGCGTCAGATGAACAGCAAAAAATTCAGATCCATTCACTTCCAATGGAACGCGAGCACGCGAAAGTGGGCGACGTTGGCAGATCAGTTCGCATGAATTTAGTTTTAAACCCAAGTTTTTTTCGAAGCACCAATTTTTGTTCCATTGAAATTGATGGCATTCAGTTTCGTTGTGTGGTCGTGGTGTCTCACCACTGTTGAGAATGATCGTCTCTGAAAATCACACATGAAACTAACTGCAAACAAACGAAGAGTAAAAAAGCAATAAATTCTATTTTGCACTCAAGTTTCAATTATCTAAAAATGCGTGAGACGCATATAAAAGAAGGAATATGGCCTTGTGTAAGCAGTGAAAGACTTGGCTCGACAACGCTTTTCAAGTCTCTGATGTGGTACACACGGATACAAGTACATAAGAGTCATATTTTTGCGCGTTTATTTATGATTTCGGTTGCACATGGCAACCCTCGTGCTTTGTATTGTAGACAAATGACCTTTCACACTTGCGGATTTCGGGCATTTAGCGACCACTAAAACTACTAAAATAACAATCAGACTTTAGCTCGCTGACACTGGTTTGTTCAGGACAAATTGTATCGCAGAAGCATTGCGGAACGCAAGGTCTCCTGTGGCAAAGGCAATGAATGACTCAC